>JAOUZG010005720.1:843747-856576 GCA_026289955.1 Argiope argentata | reverse complement strand
AAGAATGCATTCGACGGTAAATAGAATAAAAATCATGTTCAGTGATAAGATACTACATAAGTCTTTTGTCCATTGATTGCTTACTGACAATTTAATTGATATTTTCGGTAAGATAATATGCTTGAAACTGATTACAAGCATACAAGAAAAATTTTATTTATCAATTAAACTGAATATTAATAATTTAAAAATAAATAACTGGTATATATAACTAATAATACAAGAAAACAGTAAATTAAGAATAGGCTTAACGATAAAGAATATTAAAATCTTGTGCATTGATAAGAGTTGCATCAGGTCGCCTCTATTAATCGCAATTCTAACATAATTCCAAGCTTTGCTTAGATTCACATTAAGCTCATAGATGCGGAACAGTCTACCGTACGCTTCGATTTCTGTAGAGCTTTAGCGTGATCATGTGAGACTGCGTTCCTATCAAGAACATTTATCTTTGATAAGTGGATGCCATTAAATCGGCTCTCTCTCATAAACGCTGTTTAATGTACTTTATTGTGATAGATGCGTCTGTCCATGGTAACCAGCTGAATAAGGCTTGATTGACGTTGCGCAACTGGGGTCTGAACGATGAATCCGGACAAAATGATGGTATTCGAAAATTAAGAAAGGAATAAAATGATTATTCCTTTACAACCTTTTGTTTGTTAAATGCATTTATAATAACATTAAAAATGTATTAATTAATATATGTATGCGCATTTAATTTCCCACAAATAAATATTCTAGTAATTCAAGCGCATATTTCTTGAAAGAATGACTAAAGATATGCATATTCTGAATAATAACTGTCATAACTGTTAACCGAATTCCTCAAGTCTTGACACAGGTGAAGCATGTCCGGACTTCGTGGGTTCGAACCCTGGTTATTGCATGGTTGTTGTTCTGTGTACTATCTATGAGTTGTGTGAATGTGCTCTCTTATAAAAGGGGCTGTGCAAGCGAATGTATGTATGAAAGTGTCCTCATAAGAGCTAGAAATCTGATTTCTCCACTCGGGTGCTCAGGGGTCCATACCCTCAGAAGCTACTGCACCCTCTCTTTCCTTTTTAAAGCAGACGCTAGATCATAATCATCATTACCAAAGGCATAGAGATAAAAAAAAAGCACTTTCATTAGCATCATCGGAGCGTTTTTTCTTGTCCTAAATAAATTTTGCTTTCGTATATATGAATACTATATTCTGTTGTCATAAAACTTTTCCTTCTATTTACTTTTTCAATTCCTAGTATTAGTTCACACTCTCCCTATATATATATATATATATAAAAATAATTATAGAAAGAATTGAACTTGCGTTCTTCACCTTCAAGAGAAAAATGCTAAATTCCAAGCATTTTACTGATTAAACTACTGCTTGGTGATTTCAATTTTCGTTGCAACTGCTAAAAATATATTTTAAATATATTTTTAGCAGTTGCAACGAAAATTGAAATCAACAAGCAGTAGTTTAATCAGTAAAATGCTTGGAATTTAGCATTTTTCTCTTGAAGGTGAAGAACGCAAGTTCAATTCTTGCAAAAATCAATTTTTTTTATAAATTATTTTGTATTAAGTGTAATTATTTAATAAAAATTAGCTAAAATAAAAAAAATTCTTTGTTGACCTAATTAGGGATTGACTTAATGTTTTTCTCTTATTTGTTCAGTTATACGAATACATCATAAACGAATATTATTATGCCAGGCTGTTATATGCAGGTTCACATAGTTCTACCCTCCAAATCTAAAGAAAATAAATCTTGTAAAGGAAAATATTCTTATAATGTATTTAGAATACATGCTTGAAAGATGTTTAAAAAAACTTAACTAAAAATTTTTTTTTTCATTTATCATATAATATACACCGAGTCATCTTAAAATATTTTATATAATTGTATTAGATTATAAGATTTTTCATCCGAGTTGTATTAACTCCCTTTTTTTGAGACAAACTTTGAGATTGCCACTCTAAACAGTTAAGTAGAGAACACGATATTTTGAATTAACATCTCTTTTTAAAAATTTCACACGTCATAATAATGACAAGGCATTTGATCAGCTCTAAGAGTGGGATAGAATTAGGTTTAACATTCATAAAGTTCCTCTATGCCAATAGATCATTAGTTTGAATTTGGAGCTCTGTACTTTTGTGGTCAGGATTTTTCTAATATGTATCTGCATCCTGTTGCAATGTTAAGAAATATATAATATGTTAAGAATTACATAATTGTATAATATTATAGAAATTTTCATCTGAGTAGTATTAACCCTTTGCACTCGAGCGGCGCTGATACGGCGCCCGGCCGTATGGGAAAAGTAATTCGATGCATAATTATTCAAAATAAAAAGGCTTGTTTATTGCTCCAAATTTGTGCGTGTGCATGTGCGCTCGCGCTTAAAATTGAATTTCTCCGTCTTTTTACCATTATGTAGGTATTTTCAATAATCAAAATTGAAAAATAAATAAATAAAACTTCAAAATGATGCACCGTCCTGAATGATGCCGAAGAATAGCCATCGAGTGCAAAGGGTTAACTCCTTTTTTTTAGACAAACTTTAGGATTGCCACTCTAAACAGTTAAGTAAAGAACACGATATTTTGAGTTAACATTTCTTTCTTAAAATTCCACACGTTATAATAATGACAAAGCATTTGATCAGCTCTAAGAGTGGGATATCATTAGGTTTAACATGCATCAAGTCCACCTATGCCGATGGATTATTAGTTTGAATTTGGCCAAGATCATTATTTTGAATTTGGCTTTTACAGCCAAGATGTTTCTAGTAAGTCAATGCACTTTCATCCAATGTTAGGAGAAAAATGTGGTAAAAATATATATGAGTGGGTGTGGTTTACGTTATGGCATGACACTTTCCAAAGCTATGACAAAATTTTTGAATAAGTCGACAAAAATATAACTAAATTGGCGATTTTTACAATCAAAGTTCGAAAGTTTCATCGTCAAAAACAAATTCAATTTAAAATACATTACTTGATTAAGCTTATATTAGTGAAGTTGAAGTACTCTCATGCATCTTGTGAAGGCATTTGATAGTGTAGCCTAAAGAATTTACATGAATCAATGGAATTTATTTAGATATTCTTAACACATCAACTGTCATGATCACCATTTTGGGATTTTCGATTTTTTTTTGTGCACTAATTGACACAAAAAAAGACTGTCAGTTTAGTTTCATTCGATATATATACATATTAGTCAATACTGTGTGCAGATGAAAGTGTGAATTCTGTGGTTCCTTTGTTTAAAACAAATGAACAAACTGGATGTGTGTCTTGGAGATGAGAATTGTTGTATATAAAGGGATGAAATTTTGATTTGGTTTTCAAAATTTAATGAAATACCATGTATAAATTTCTCTGTTCCAGATCTAAATTACGATCTGAGATTTAGGGATGACTTTGCATCTAACCCGCTCACTAAAAAGGGGTTGTGACGTGTGTGTAGCTAAGTCGTACTCTTGTCCCTAGATGGCGCTACTTGTAAAACAAAGAGACACATTTCTTAGGCTTAAAATATGATGATAGTATCAGCGGAAGCTTTTCCAGGGCAAGTACCATAAGTCACAAAACAACAGCAACACCAGCACCAGGTATAAATATATAATTTAGAGGTTACAGTAACTGTCTATCACTTTTCATACTCGTGTGTTTTTTTAATGGAATGATAATAATTACCATTTTATAACGACATTTTTATAAAAAAATAAATCTTTTCATAGCAATCATGATTTGAATATAATTATACTGTTCATAATTTTATATTTCTTTTCTCGATTAACTCAAATTTCTTCTATATAGAAGAAAATAAATGGTATTTTCCCATTAAATTTTAAGAATGAATGAAATATCAGGTTATGATATATTTGATATAATGAGTTCTGTTGTAGAAAATTAATGATTTTTTAAAAAAAAATTGTGCAATCCCAGAACGGGATAAATAATTTATATCATTTAAGTATTTTATTTATGTTTTAAAATGTTATTAAATAATACTTTGAGTGATTACAGATAAGAAAGTCCAAAATCTCAATTCATTTTTAATTTATCACAATTTGAAAACAATTTTGGTTAAAAAAATCTTTTTCTGTAGAATCTGTTCATTCTGTTGAATGTCAATATTATTCACTCACTCACATGGAAATCACACTCGCTCCTTTATTTTTGATATATATATAATGTGAAAAGGAAATATACAACTTTTCTGCATTAGTAGCAATATATGTATAGAGTACTAACGATAAAGCAAATGTTATTACTCTATACTCTAACCATAACCGCTGCAACCATATAACTGTCAAGGAGTTTTCCTATAAAATAGGGTTGATGGAATGGTAGATTTGCGAAAATGCATATTCACTTCGAAAGATTGCGCTTTGGGAACATTACAATTCCTCATTGGAAGCATTATTTGGGATTCATTCTTTTCTTTTACTCTGATTCAATCAAAATGATTGTAAAAAATTTTAAAAAAGAATGCAGTAAAATTAAGATTAGAAACAATGAAAGAATGGCACTATGAAAAGAAAAATGCTCTTTAGTAAATATGGCATGGCTTTCCATCCAATGCGTTCTCGATTATCACATAGCACAAAATATGTAACATGCTTTTGTATCCATAGTGCCCATGATTTTCAAATAATAAGGGCTCATTTTTCATTAATTTCAAATTCTAGAAATATTTTATATTGTGATTATGAAGTTTTTACGTATTAGCAAGCGCATATATCTGTTAGTATATATATTTAAAATAGGGAATTCAGAATCAAACCAATTATTCATCTAATTACGTAAATTTTCGTTTTAAATGAAAGCGAATGACCTTGTACCATTTGAAGTTCGAGATACGAACCTACGAGCTAGGGCCAGTAGCCGAGTAACATGACCATAATGCAAAAGTCGACTTTGGTATAGTAGATGTTATCTGCCTCATAAGACTAGCGCCACAGTACTCCTCCACCAGTGAATCGGCGGTGGGACGAGCGATTTTTAAAGCGTCGAGCGTTATGGCGAGTTTTTGCTTGCTTTACGTCAAATGAGTCTGACGACTTTGCTTTCCTTGCTTGCGTCAAGTGAGCCTGACGACTTTGCTCTGTTTGCTTGCTACAAATGAGTTTGATGACTTTGCTTTGCTTGCATCAAGTGAGTCTGAGGACTTTGTTTTTGCTGAAGGTAGAGGGCTCCATGACTTTTGTCAAGGTCACCAATGTACCGATTTAAGGTCGTGATACGAGCCTGCAATACTTTCGCCAGTAACTGAGTAACATAACCATAATACAAAACTGGACTTCGTTATCGTAAGTACCACAACCTCTTGATACATCCTCAATGATCATCTGTCCCTTATTTTTAAGGGAAATTCCAAACCCTTTTTCGCTTAACTTTATCAATGGGGAAAATACCAAAGGCAATATCCTAATCTAATCTAAGTTTTGTAACTATTTTATTAGTATTTATTCCATAAAGAGGGTTTGTGTCCATTGATTTCTTGCTTCCTCCCTCATAAAATCATATAAAATCTCAGAAAGCCTGTTTCATTTCATTCTCTATGGGAAAATAGTACAATTTAGTCTTCAAGCTCTAACTATTGATTCAATTTCGCAATTTTTATTTCATTTGAAATCTCATGGTATTAAATTAAATCAACAATAGTCCCCTCCCTTCATCCTTAATTTTCGAGGGATATTATGCAATAAAATATTTGAAATACCCCCACCCTCCATCTTCAACAGCAAAACCGAATTTATTCGATAATGAATTGACTTTACGACACAGCTAGAAACTCAGAATATTCGAAATTTATTACACAAGTATATTTTGAAATAATGTTTCTTTGTGCGATAAGACTTATTTCATTGATATTGACTGCGTCAGTAAAAACAACTCTTCCCCCCCCCCAAAAAAAAATAGCTAACATTATTTAATACGGTTGCCTTACAGTTAGTCTCCGAAGGCGATTTGCAAAATATTAATTTTTTAATGAAAAAACTAGCTAGCTCCTCTTATTCTTACTCAAAATGTTTTCTTCGATTCATTTACTAAATATCCATAGAGTTGCTTACGCTTAAACTTGTTTAAACTTTCCGAAAATGCCTGCAGCGATGTAAATGGAAATAGATTCTTTCTAATTCTTTTAGGAATAGTATATTTAACTTTACTTAAAAGCATTGGGAGATTTAAGTATATGTCTCAATGTTTATTGTAAAGTTTTCCGTCTTTTAAGTAAAGACGAGCATTTTTCCTATGTGGAATTTTATGTTCTTTGAAAATAGCGTAAACAAGTTTAACTATTTTATATTTAAGAATGCTTTGTATATCGTTTACAAGTATAGGCAAGCTTTAAGAATAATATACAATTCCACAAAAAAGAACGAACAATACACGAGACTAAATAGGATATATTTTAACTTAAAACTAGGATTGCGAATGTTCCAGTTTCTGAAATATTGCTAGATTGGAATTTAAGAATTCAACTACTTTGTAAATAAAGTGTAGTTTTCTGTATAAGCATAGAAATATCATTTATTTTTGCTGCTTTTCCACTTTGCCAAATTTTTAAATCAAATTTATTTTTAAACAGAAAAGACAATGTTTTAAACACTGGCATTTCTTTTATTTACGGCTTTGAATAGAATTTAATACTTTAGTGTTTTAAAAATAAATCGTATGAACAATAGAAATAGAATTTTTTTAAAAGAACTTCATTTTTTAGAATGATAAAAATTGCATTTTCTTGTTAAAGCAGCAATATTTCTTCCAGTAATTTAATATGTTTCTTTAAAACATTCTCGCTGAATATTTACTACTTAATATTCAGTTTTTTCCCCCTTGATATTACAGACCAATTTCATGATTTGAATATCTTTTGCTCAAACAGGTTATTTATTCTTCAGATATTGAACGTCTTTTTAAGAATATTTCACTATTTTTGTTGTGATTGTTAACTTTATTCATTGTAATGTTTCAATTCTAAAATGAAAATATATTTATTTCTTTTTAAATACCACAGTTAAGCAAAAGTTTAATGTTTATTTCTTTTGAGTTTTGTACACATTTTTTTTTAATTTCATAGATATTTTTTTGTAATTACTAATTGATATAAATTTTACGATATTTACAATGATTTTTTGTAGAATCTTTATTTTCTTGATATTATTAAATGATATAAGGTTTCTAATATTTGGGTTTAAAAAATCGTAAATATTGAACTTTTTCATTTCCTACATATGTTTTTGGTACATATTTTTGTACATTTCATTGATATATTTTTCACTTTATGAAGTAATATAAGGTTTCTGATCTTTAATTAAAAGAAATTATAAACATAGGACTTTTACAATTTCTATTTATATTTCTTTTATGAAATTTGAGCTACTATTAATAATTCAGTTAATAATTCTGGACGCTTTTTAGGTAATTTTGTTGTTGTGACCATTAAAATATCCTGTAAGTAAGATTTCCAGAAAACAAATTTCTTTGATAAAGTAAGTTTTCATTACTCATCTAAAATAATTCAAAGGATTAAATTTCTCATTTTAGTTTTATTTCTATGAAAAAATGTAATTTCTTCAAATATTTATATTAGAAACTTTTTATCTTAAAAATGAAAATTTTTTTACGAATGATATTAATTGAAATATATTGTAAATTCTCTAATATTGTTTCCCTTTATAAAGCTTAGAATTTAAAGATATTAACTAATAGCTCATAAATCAAATTCTTAAAGAAATATGCATTATAATTTTTTTAAGTGAATAGATTTGATCCATATTAGTTACAGTTCAATTTTAAATTAATGTAAAACTTAATAAAAAATAACATTATCTCTTCTTTATATTTATATTATGTTATAGACATATATAATATAGTAAAAAAAATTTTATAAATTATTATAATATAATTTATTTTATAGGTAAATATTTGTGATGAATACAAATTTTAAACCATCACAATCCTTTTTTTAATAATATGATGCATTTTAACGTATCAATAACATGCTTGTTATAAATTAATTTTTTATGAAATAAATTTACATGAATGACTAATTTTTTAAAAAATTATAGTCATTTAAGACTACTAGAAAATATTGAACTATTATAGAAATTTAAGTTTTGTTCGCTTTTAATATTTATATAAGTTCGGTAGTGATAACACTAACATAAAAAAATACAAATCATCACAATTTGTATGCGGTAACTGTAGAAATTCAATATTTAAAGTATATTTATGCATATTTTTGAATCTAAGAAACTGTATCAATTATTTATCAATGCACTTTAATTTTTTATTTCTTCATAATGGAAAGAGGAGTTTCTATCCCTTATTGGCAACATTACAATAAAAAATAAATTAACTTCAACGAATATCAAAAAATCGTTTGGGATTCTGTCTAATTCTTTAAAAATGTTTTCATCTCAACTTTCATATTTTGTCTATAAATAAATTCTATTCTAAATACTATAAATAAATACTCTATACATAATACTCTTTTACGAATTTCCTCTTAATCTTGATGGCATAATTGTGTCTACGGACACGTATTTTGAATAATTTCTTTACAGTAGAAAAAATATTGTGCAGATACGCATCAATATTAATAATAGGTTAGTTAAATTTTTTATTTTAAAATGGTTTAAAAATGGGTTTGGATCTAATGCAGTTATCTCAAATTTTGATAGTAAAACAATGTTTAAAATGCAATCAATCAAAATTTTTGACATTTTGAGATCTTATATTCACTTACAGCTAACTTTTTATTGAGGTATTATTCCCATAATCTAACATAAATAATACACACAACATATAATGTCTTAATTTATTCAGTTTTGTGCTTTCTAATATATGGAGACAAATAGCACCAGACTGCGCTTTATTTTCTTTTCAGTAGAACTAACTCCAAGAGATCCATCAAAAAATTCAAAACACATCCACTTTTGTCATTTTTTTAAAATTACAATACTTTCTTCGTAAAATAAAGCTTAAATATTTTCATTTATTTCCTTTTTTCATGTTTTTCAAAATTGATTTAACTGTACTATGAGTTTCATATTTCATCAGACGCAATGGCCCATTATAATGGATTCCCAAATCGTAGTGTTAAATGTTAACAACTTTCCCAAGTTGTAATTCTGACAAACAACTTAATAGTTGTGACTTTTATACATTATTGATTTATATTCATATTTGTATGCAAATATGCAGCTTAAAAATGACGAAATTTTAAAAGAATATGAAGATTTTATCGAACTAAATTTTGTGTACCAGTGACGTTGCATGTTAACAATAAGACAAAAGGGGAAACAATATTTTAAAATAATTTAAAATGAAATATTTGATCGTAAATTTCAAGTTACCATGTGAGAAAACTATTATTTTTAAGTCATTATTTATCGTAATTAATTTAAGTCATTAATCAATTTTAATTGATTTGAAGCAATCACGAGACTTCTCTATCGGTCTATATCCGTCTCTCTATATACATGCATGTATATAATGATAATTTTTAAAATTATTTTCAATTTTTCTGGCAAATAAAGCATTGGATCTCGACCGACTTTTAGATAAAATAACAGCTATGATGTCATAATTCTTCATCAGCCTTTTGAAAATGCATCTGCTGTCAAAGAAGCATGCGTAATAATAAAGCAATACTAGAAAAAGCAGGTAAAATTATTGTATGCCCGTAAATTACGGAGACATCAAAACCTTCTAACCAAAATAGCATCATGTTCTCACATGATAATAATTTCCTTTAAAAAGGAAAGAATTAAAATTCAAAACAGAGTTAGATTTAAGTAATCAAAAATGGAAACAAATTCATCAGATATTTTGCCGATGTTTTGTAAAATACATGAAGGGCTTAAGGTTCTGGTCATTGTTGTTCTTTTGAGGGGAACTATGAATTAAGTACCTAACTTGAAATACTTGGGTAGAAAAATATTAAACATGTTGAAATATAATATAATATACATTTAGTACTTCAAAGTGATGTATTTTTGGGTGGTAAAGATTGTAATTGTTGCTTATCTTACGATACTAATTTTTTCAAAAATAATTTCCACTGCGAAATAATTTAAGTACTCTTTTTCCTTCTCCGTTAATAGAAGAAAAAATGTTCCAAAAAAAATTAGCTACATTTGAATTGACTGAACCCTATTATTGTGGGATAATGTCTTTTAAGATATAACGTAATTTCTAAATTTAAAGTTTAAATCTGCTTTTACCTGTCTCTCATATTTCAGAGATCTCAAAATTCTGTTTTATCTTCAAAAGGCTTTCATACGCTATGAAGCATATCGGTTTTAAAATATCATATTTTTGAAAGCCATTCTATAAAAAAGTAAAACAAGATATTATAGAGTTTTCTGAAGAAAACCCAACTATCATATTATAGAGGGTATTTTGTAATATAAAAATAAAGTATCTCTAAAAGATCTGACAAAAAAACTCTAGAAATAGTAGACTATAAATATACAAATCTAATGTTACATAAAACATTTTCTATCCTGTCCTCAAACTTTTTTCCAATAGCATGAAATGAGAGAAATCTTTGATATTTCAGCGGATATTTATTATTTTTATTTCATATGAAATTCTTTTTCAAAAAAGAATTTTACATATCCCCTTTATTTATTTGTTTACTCTGAGTAAATTACTTTTTGTATGGAATGACTTCTATATGATAAGTATATCACTGTATTAAATATACGGATAATTTTCCTTTTTGAAGAGCCGTAAAAATATCTCTTCAAAATTTTGACGATTTACTTAAGATTTCTTTTGTTGGCGGTGTGGATAAAATAACTTAACTTTCGCCAACGATCCTAGGAATATAAGGGAATTCGTCTGTTTTCCGAGGTCCGTAAAGGAAGCTTCCAATTTTTGGCGATTTTTTTACAATTTTTTTGTAAGCGATTTGGCGAAAAAAATTAGCAATCGCCAATGATACTAGGATATGGAAAAATACCAATTACGCTCATACATATATTGTTTTGCAACTAATGGGTCATAAATTATAAATTTTTCTAAATTGGAAGATACTATAAGTATTCTGTTTTTCTTTTATTTATTTATATACTCAGAGTAAAATACATTTTTATAGAATAAATTTTGTTTGGTAATTATATAGCTACATTATATATACGTACATACATGCATAGTTTTGTTAATAATTAATCATAAATTTGAATTGAAAAAAATTGATCTTAAGATTCTTAAAACCTTTTTGAAGTTTTATTTTGTGATCTTTAAAATTTTGTACAAATAATAGAATATTAAGCAAATTATAATTAAAAAAATATTCATTAACTCTAAATCCCGTTAAATTGTGTATTTAAATATCTTAATTACTATGCAAGTACAAAAATTCTTAAATGAAGTTAGAAAAAAGTCAAAGTGCTTATAGTAATTTCAACTGTAATTCATAATGAATTTTAAATTATTTTAATTCTTTTTCTTTGACAAAGAAAGGGGCAACATGAATTTTTAAAATTAGTATTTAAGTGTGAAAAGTGTGAAAGGGAATTAAGTGTGTAAGGAAGTCAGTTAAAATTTAAAGTGCTGTTAGAATTTCCAAATATAAATTCTAATGGATTTCAAATTATTTTATTATTCTTAATTATTTTTTGCCGAAAATGAAGGAAACGATATGCAGTATTTTGAAGAACTTTCTTAATTTTATTTAAATTTGCCATACCTTAAGAACCACTTCTGTTAAAGCTAGATATTTTGAAATCACGCTTCAAGATTAAGGCTTTAATTTTAAAATGAAACTTTAAAATTCATATGAATGCAAAAGATTACAAATTTACATATCTTTTATATAGTACTTTCAACGCATTGAAATATACTTTGCAGAAAATAATGTCAACATGCTTTATTCCGAAAAACTAACTATCATGTACTTTGGATATTCTTTTTAAATAGTAATAATTGAATTTTAAATATGAGAATTAGGAACTAATTCCTGCATAAGACATTACAAATTTGCCGTTCAATATATTTTTAAACAACGTATAAAAATAGTGTTAGAAATGTCAACCTTAATGCGATCCATTTCCTAAAAAACGAATAGGAAAATATGCATTATTGTCAATATCAACCTATATTTTACTTAAAACACTAGCTATTATATATTTAGATTTTTTTTTCAAAATTAATAATTTAATTTTAAACATGAGAATTTAAAATCGAAGACTGTATAAAATATTAAACATATAAAATTCTAGGTAGTATTCACCAAATATAAAAATAAATTGTCAGCTTTGAAGGAACCCATTGCTTTAAAAAAATTTACATTATTGTCAATGTCAACATAATTTACTCCGAAGAACTAATTATTATATAGTTTGCGAATACTTTTTCAAAATTGACTTCATTTTAAAAACTAGAATTTGAAATAGATAACATTATAAAATATTAGAAAAATACAATTATATGTAGTATTGAACAATGCATAAAAAATTTATTAATTCGACCCATTGCTTCAAAAAAAGGATCAATAGATAATGTATATGATTGTCACTATCAGAATGCTTTTTTTCGTTAAACTAACTATTATATATTTTGAAGTTTTTTTTGAAAGTGATTTAAATTTAAACAACAGAGTTTGAAATTGATACCT
Organism: Argiope argentata; assembly: GCA_026289955.1. NCBI lineage: Eukaryota > Metazoa > Arthropoda > Arachnida > Araneae > Araneidae > Argiope > Argiope argentata. Next base: position 843,939 of record JAOUZG010005720.1, on the reverse strand, counting down.
CTATAAAATGTTAAAAATATACAATTCAATGTAGTTTTAAATAACGTATAATATAGATTGTCACTTTTGATGAAGCCCAATGTTTTGAAAAAAGTAATGGGGCAATATACAATTGATCAATGTCAAAAGACTTTACTCCGGAGAACGAACTATTCTCTCTCTCTCTCTCTCTCTCTCTCTCTCTCTCTCTCT
>JAOUZG010005720.1:796212-835796 GCA_026289955.1 Argiope argentata | reverse complement strand
CTATAAGAAAAGTGTGTAATCTATTAAACATTTTATACAATTATTAAAGATAAATAATTTAATTATTAAATATATATGAATATATATATATATATATATTTAAAAAGTATTTTAAAATAGTGACATATTTTTATTTTAATATATATTTATATAGAAAATCATTTGTCTTTAATAATTGGCTAAAATGTTTAATAGATTACACACTTTTCTTATAGTGAAAAGTAATGTTTGTAATGTTTTGGGGCTATTGTCTTATTTTCAATTTAAAATAATAATATATATTATCGACAGGATAGAACAATTTGGAAGACTTTTAAAAATAGCAACATTGTATTAAAAATCGTAATAATTTCACATGTTTATACATATAATATGATAAAATAGAATATGAAAAAGAAAATTAGTTACCCATTGCTATCCAGTAAATAAATGAGAAAATATTATTTAATTTGAAACAAAGCTTTGATATTTCTTTAAAAATATAACTTAACAAAAATATAAATTTGAAATATAACTTATAAGGTTAATCATTTCTGTTTTCTCTTCTAAGAATAGTAATAATTAATTTTTTCACCAAAAATTACTTTCTCTCTCCTTTTGTTTCATAAAATCTTTTTGTCCGTCAGGTTTTTTTTATAAATTACAAAAATTAAAGATATAAAGTTTATAAAGAAATATAAATTCAAAATTTTATAATTACTTTTTTCTTAGTTCTTACTAGTATCTTTACCTGGATAAATTGTTATAACTGCAATAAACAAAAACAAAAACATGAAGAATAATGCATATAATTCTATTGGAAAGGGAAAAAAAACTGAAAACCATGCTACATTTGTTAATTTCTTCCTAAGAATCAAAGGAAAAATAATGGATTGTAAAAAGTGGACCTAGGATATGCATTAAGTATAAAAAATATAAATTCAGTTAAACAAATATGTATAAACAAAAGATTAAAAAAACGCTCAGAATTTGTAATGGAATTCCTTTGTTTTTCCAATATTTTTTCTTCATGGAGATATTTTCTTTTCATGTAGTTCACAGACGCAATTAAAAGCCAAATACAAATAAAAATATCTAACGATTTTTTTAAGTTCTCGCTTATAAAGATATTCAAATTTCACGATGAAAAAAAAATGAATTCTTTTTTTTTGTTTAGAACATTACATAAATGTCTTATTCATTACGTAACAAAGAAATTGTTTCTTTGCAATTTAGCATATTGTTTTTATTTATAATTTTCTCTTTCTAATCTTTAAATATACACATAACACAATATCTTTTCTAAAACTTCATTCGTATTTATTTGCAATTCAAAGCATTTGATTAAAACTTCTCAAAAAATGATTCATTTCAATTAAAAATAACCAAACTATTTTCTTCTGAAGCCTGTAAACGAAAAAAAGTAATAAACACAATCATTATTATTATTTAACATACTATTGTTTTGCTTCATTAAAAAGATTATTATTGCTTGAAATTTATTAATTGCTTGATATAGAATTAAATTACACCTTTTGTTTAAGTTGGGATTTTTTAAACAATATAAGACAAACTATCATATTTAATAAAAAAAACTTATTAATGATTAAAATTTAGAGAGAAATATCATTTTTTTAGAGTTTATGTAATTCAAATAACGGACACATAAAGTATTCTTATTGAGGTATTTTTCTATACTCATTAGTTTTATTTTATATAATCACATAAGAATAACTACAGCCTCAGCATATTATTATAATGAATATTATTAATAGGATATTAAACAACAATATTTTTCTTGAATATGTTTGCTTATGCAGAGAAAAAATTTATTTCATCACAAAATGAAAACCAATAATTTATTATTTTCCAAAGTTGATTTTTGATTACTTTCTATTCATGTCTTAATTTGTTTATTTATGATTTATTATATAACTCAAACGAAAAATAAATTTTGAAGTAAATTTGAATCCAGCAATTAACGTGTGACTTTGTTATGACGTTGTGTATTGACCTTAAACACTCACATATATTTTTTTTCATTCATTATTTTTGCTTACATCATCTCATTACATTGTCACTTAATATGAATAGCAGATTTTATTTTTATTTCATGACTATGACGATTATTTTCAAGTCAAAAATAGAACAATATACAGGGTGGCTATAATTAGATTAACAGTGTTCACAGTGTTCTGTAGCGCGATCTATTTGCGAGAATGATGCCACATTTTGTAGGAAGATTAAACAGAACTGAGGACGAAGAGTTCTATAAAAAAAGAATAGTTCCATAATTTACCATTAGGGGAATATGTGACGTTGTATAATAGAAAATAGAATGTTAACAAATGCAAATCAATACGGAAATAAAATTACCTTTTATATTGCACATTCAAATCATTTTCAATGTGGCTGCCGTGTTTGCGGACCACATATTGCATTATGTGCACAGGATTCACAACAGCAGAAAGTAACAAATTAGCAGGAATCTCCCGTACAGTCCGTGATATGTTATCCTTCAACTTAGCCAAGTAATGAAAAACTCCTTGCTAGACCTTGGAAATTTGAATAAAGAACTTCTTCTTTTGCTCAGCGTTCTCTGTTACCCAGTAAGTGAAATTGCAGATAAAGAGACTATATTGGTGTTTATGTAAATTTTTCTTGTTGCCATATTGCACTTGAACTAAATCAGCAAATGTGCAAAATTAAAGTTAATTTTATTTCCGTATTTATTTGCATTTGTTAACACTCTATTTTCTATTACAAAGTGCCACATATTCCTCTAGCGGTGACTATTTTTTCGCAGAATCCTTCGTCCCCCGTCTTGTTTAATCTTCCTACAAAATGTGGCGTCATTCTCGCAAATAGATCACGCTACAAAACACTGTGAGCACTGTCAGTTTAATTCAACCTGTGAATGTATGTGTAACTTTTTTCATAAAACTTGGTAATTTTCTTTACTAAAATATTCAACAAATTTATGGAGAGTTTTATTTTAATTACTTGGCAAATTCTATAAATAGTTTCAGAATTTCTAATTCGTCAGCAACGTTTCAAAACAGAACGATATACACGATTAGGAACTTCCCGAATTCCTTCATACAAATCATTATTTAAAATAGGTATAAAAGCAAGTGTCATTTCATATTAAATTATCTTTTAATATGTATGCGTAACGAATGTAGCAAAATTTACGATATGCATTTTCACTGATTATCAAAACATGAATCATGTTACAGCCAACCCAGAAATAATGTACCAAAAATAATGTACCAAAAACAAATCACAAATCTGAAAAATTATATCCTTGAGTTATCTTTTAATCTCAAAAATGAAATATAACCAACAAAAGTTTATCGTTCGAAAGATAGAGAAATTTAGAAGAAATATTTCCTTGATTCTTGAACATTATTCTTACACGCCATTTCTGCACGGATGTATACGTTTAATTAGATGAAGGATACTGAATAATTAGAAGTATTTATTTCCTCGAAAGTTAAAATATTGAAAATTTAAGGATTTTATATGAATATTTTATCTTATTATTGTACAAATGGAAATAGCTATAAAAATAATTATACCCTTAAATTTATAAAATACCCATTAAAATGTTGATATATTTTAAAAATCGAATGTCTCTTGTTGGGGGTGGGGGAGAGGAGGCTTTTTGATTTATTTAATATGCCAATATTAATTTTATGCTTCAATATCTACAATATTATATGCTACAATATTAAACAACATTTAACCAAAATTATGCAGTTAAAAAAGTTGAATACGTAATGATAGTTAAGATATTTTATAATATTTTTAAGATAGTTGGGAAATGAATTTGAACCGAAGACAAATTTTTTTGAAAAGAAAGTGGTTTTAATTTTTTTTTATTTAAATGAAGCCAATATAAAAGGGGAAAAAAGATTTAAAAAACATTAAAAAATATTTTACATTACTCTAGTGAAATTTTTACAGTGAAGTAGGTTTCTTTACAAATTTATCGAGATAACCTTTACAATTTCTTAATAACAATGAAAATTGCTTTTAGTTAGTAGTTTACAAGCTGTTAAAAAGCAAAGAAAAATGATAATATTCTTACAGAAATCGATAAATTTTATAGCATTAGGACTAAAACTTCTAAGGTTTAACATTAAAAACTTTTTGCTATGTAGAAAAAGTCCTATGAAATTCACATTATTCTGTTAATAAGCTCTTTGATTGAATTTGTTGTTCATTTTTGTTAATAGTTTTCAATAGCTTTAAAATAGTTTTAAATATTAATAACTATTTTGAAAAATGGTGAAAAAAGTTCTGAAATTTACATTATTTTTTAATAGATTTAATTTAATTGATTTAATAGTTGATTGAATTCGATATAATTTCCAAAAATTTAGGACAATTTTTTATGTATTAATAACTATCTTGATAAGTAAAAAAGAGTTTTGAAATTCATAATTTCCTGTTAATAAAACCTTTCATTGAATTCTCTGTTCTTCTTTCACATAATTTAGAATAAAATATTTTTAAATAAAAGAATTATGTTGATATGTCGAAAGAGCTTTGAAATTCATGGTACACACACTTCCAAAAGTTAGGCACGAAGATGTAAAATGCAAAAAAATCAATAAGTACTGTTTTGAATGACACAAAATTCGACAGGAAAGTAGCATATATATTTATGCATAAACAAATTCAATAATTATATACAGAAATGAAAGCAATATTAAATTTTTGTAAATTATCAGATAATGGCATACTGGAGACTTAAACAGAACTATGTATAAAGTGAAAAAAATAGCATAAAAGGAAAAAAGGACATTAATAGGGTATGGGATCCCCCTCATCTGTGCACAAAGTTCATACCTTGTGACCATGTTTTCAATTAGATGGTCAACCACCGCAGTCACACCGATGGTCAACACAATCCACTTCTGTAACTCTTCGTAAAGCTGTCTTATAAGACAGCTCTTTTTGCATAGTTCATGTGAAAACGCTATTGGCAGTTATCTAACATGTGCATATATCCATCTGCCTCTGCAGGTAATTGCATCCTCTTCAATTCTGATTGGCTGCCAAAAATTAGCATTTTCCAACCCGTGCTTAACGTTTGGAAATGAATGTATTTTGTTGATGCATGACTTGATTAAATTCGATATCCTTTTCCATAATTTAGAACAAAGTCTTTTTGAAAGTCAACAACTTTTATTCCTATTTTGAAATAGTTCTGCAGTTCCCTTCAATCTATTAATACATGGTTTTTCTTTAACAAATTTAGAGTTAAAAAATATCAACAACTATTTTGCTGCGTCAAAAAAGTTATGAAATTCACATTATTCTATTAGTAACTAAACAATTCATTGTTCTTCTTTCTCACCATTTAGAACAAAGTCATTTTAATTATAAGAATTTTGCTATGTCATAAGAGTTCTGAAATTCACGTTATTTTGCCCAAATTCGATACCCATTCCCATAATTTAGTGAGAAATTGTTTTAAATGTCAGGAACTGTTTTCTTATGTTGTCTAAAATTCACATTTCTAAAATTATAAACTCACATAGAAGTATAAAATTCATATTTCTAAAATTATAACCTCACATAGAAGTCTAAAATTCACATTTCAAATATTATAAACTCATATGGATGTCAAAAATTCCCATTTCTAAAATTATAAACTCACATAGAAGTCTAAAATTCATATTTCTAAAATTATAAATTCACATAGAATTCTAAAATTCACATTTTTCTGTTAATACATGGTTTGATCGAATTAATTGTTCATCTTTCTAATAGTTTAGTGAAAAATCATTTTAAACGTTATTAACTAGTTTGTTAAGTCAAGAAAGTCCTTGAATTCACATTATGAAAAGTGAAAGAAGCATATATATTTCATCGAATAATCATCAATATAGAATGGAAATATAATTAAATCTATTCAACTTCGACAATGTCACTTTCTATCAGATTTAATATCCATCTTCTTCCATTTTACGACAAAGTTGTCTTCGAATTCAACGACACCGTCTTACTAAGTCAACCAAGTAGCAAATGGAACATTGCGAGATTCCAAAAATTCTATTTTATCTCTCGTCGTCCCCATTTCTCTTCTCAGCAATAACTTTCGAACAGCTCAATCGATTCCGATGAAAATACTTCGAAGAGGAACAGTTTCGGGGCATCGGACGATATTTTTTTTTCTTTTTCGGACCAAAAGATCCGGATTCGAAATAATGGAATTTCTTCTTCATGACACTGGGGACCCCATCAGGCGTGGTGTCACATTTTGGGATTAAGTTTTCGAAGCTTTTTTAGTATTTCTATTCCAGTTGGCCTTCGATAAGAATACTCTTATCTCAGCATTCGAAAAATACAGCTGTTATCGAAGGCGCTAAATAAATGCGTCCAAACAGAGAGAGAAAGAGAACTTTTTTCATTTCTAGTGGCAGATAGTTTGAGCAATTTTAAGTGCACATTCTTTCGTCGTTTATTTTCGAAAGTTTAGTTCTTTTGTTTAATGTCACATACATCAATTTCCATGAAATTCAGTAAATTTTATTGAATTTAAAATAGTTTTTCCCTGGTTAGAATTGTGTTGTGCAAATAACTATAAAATGTTATAGCATAAAGATACTTTTAATTAAATCCTAAGACGTTAAGATAAATTATTTTGTTAGAATATTAAATTCTGAATTTAAAAAAAATATTTCCGTATATTTATGAGAATGTATGTTAATATTCTGTATATTAATATTATGTTCTAATTTAAATAAACTAATATTTGCAGCATTACTATGATTCACATATTCGCATATATTATAATGCATAGAAAAAAATCACTTTATTATTTTATAATATATATTCTCCGTACAGGTTTTTCCATTTACATGATTTCTCCTTGAATATGGAGAAATCATATAAATGGAAAATTTCTCCATGAATATGGAGATCATAATAATGGTATAAATATTTCTTGTTTTAATGTGTAACAATCTACTGTGTGAATTCTCTGTATATTAACATTATAACAAGGGGTTAATACATGAACGAAAGTAAGACCCTCAGTGAAAAATATCTGATTTGAATCCCTGACTAAGGGTGACCCTTGAAAATGTCTTCTGGACAGATTTGCCATTTTTTTCTGTTTTAATCGATTTGCTTATATATAAATTACAAATAAACAAACATTGAATTTATACTTCAGTTTGTATCTGAATATTTTACATGTTACTTATAAAAAATTATTTTCTCATTCTGTGAACTCTTCGATCATAAAAGATAAAATAACATTATTTCTGCAGCAAAAAAAAAAACTTTCATATTGTTATGGATTTTGTGAAAATTAGATGTAAATATTATAAATATTATTGAGTTTTTGTGTAAATATTGTAAATATTTATAAATAGTTTAATTGTAAAAAATTAATTGTAATGGAGAGCGTTCTTTTATCGCTCTTCAGCGATAAAAGAGCGCTCTAAGGGGATTTACAACAGAAGATAGTCCTATTTGACTAATTTGGCGATGTAAATGTGTTGACGAAGTAATGAAGGTCGGTAATGGTTTTTACTACACGCTAAAATGCGTAATAGAAGCTAAGAAATGACGATTTGATCCTAGAGAATGTTATAAAAAGCTCTACTATTGTTTGGAAAGAGCACGCCATTTCTTTGTTTGCCCCGTCCATTTTACTAGGACGCTCTTTAAAGGCACGTCTATAGGGGGGGGGTCAGATGAGTTTAGACAACGAGCTACGTTTGGTGGAATAGCTTAAGAGAGCGTCTATTTTCTTTGTGACACTCGCTTTATAGCCATGCTTTTAACCGAAATCAGAGGATTAACTAATGAGAAGTTAATTCATTTCAAACTTGTAGCTTATGCGTATATTTAATGCACATTTTCCTAGACAATAAAGTCTGCATCCTTGCATCATTCTTGTGAGAATTTTTATAATAATATGCTATATATTTATCAATGAAACAACTGATATTTAAATGAAGCAAATTTATTGGATTTTGTTTTCAGTAAAAGTGTATAATATCGCAGCTTGTTTTAAGCACAGAATCATCGACTTTTGGCATATTCTATGCCAATTTCAAAAATAAATAATAAAATTTATGCTCATGCTTTAAAGTTATTTTCTTAAAGTTTGAAAAATAAAATCAACTTTTCTAAATATGACAAACACAAGAATATCTAATTTACTTCCTTACAAAATTTTAGAAGTTTTAAATCCTTTAGTAAATGTAATAATTTCTATATCTTCAGTATTTCAGTGCTTTTTCTTCTTGTGCTCTTCTTTGCATTTTTTGAATTCAATTTTTCAATAAAAATAATCATGACATCCAGATTGTTCAACACTTTAATATTTTTTTGTAATAAAAACTTTAATTGGCATTTAAAATATGCGTCTCCTTCTAAGCTACAAATATACTTTTAAAATTAAGAAATAAATATCAAATATATGTAACAATGAAAATTTATTTAAATATTTTATTCTTTATTATGAGTATAATCTCCCTTATTATTTCTGAAAATATGAAATAATATAAAAAATTATTTCATATTTTAATTCTGCATATTATAATTAATTTACTGAAATTAATATTGAAATATCGTTCCATTCCACATTCTGGTTAAAGAGATAGAGTTCGTTAATTCAAAAAAAGGGAATGAAAAATTAAAATAAACTTGCAAAATCAATGTTCGTTCATTTTTTTTTGTTAAAATATATTTGGTAAATTGTCCTCAGATTATTGTCAAAAAAATATTTTCTAAAAACAAATTTAAATTTTAGGGGGTTTCCAACGAATCTAAGAATTTGCACGAATTTTGAAGAATAAAATCAATCTAAACAGAGAGAGAGTATTTTGTGATGAATAAATTAAGCTCGAATCTGATATTTCCGTGCATTTCACGAAATCTAGTCTGATTAATTAATGTATTAAATTAATTGACAACCCAAGATTTTAAAAGGCTTTTCTCTACACGATTACAGTGCATTGATCACTGCATCGGGATAAATTTCAATCACGATAATTAACGTAAATTTATAAAATAATTAACTTCGCATCAGATCTGAGACAAGATTAATGCATAATCAATTTCAAATAATTTATATTAGTTGAAATCCCCGCTGAATTCAATTCAATTGGTCTTATGAGATATCTCCTTCTTAGGGAACTGTTCACAGTGTTTCAACTAAGATACGTAACGAATTGATTATTATACGGAACTTTGCACCAGAAACGAAAGTTTCATCAATATTTAATGAAACGGAAAGTACAAGCAACAGAGAGGGTTCGTTTTCAGTTCGGATGGAATGATGGTTTCCTTCACAGTCTCTCATGTTAGTTATTGACCATCTGAGTCAAGATCTCAACCTTGTATACATACATAAGCGTATTTGCTTGCTACTACAGAAGCCTGCAGAGGCAACCTTGTGTAGGCACAATTATAGAGTTAGGGTAAATACGAAAGTTTGTTCTCTAGAGCGACGCTATTTATTGCCAAAGGGTTAATTTCCCTTCTGCTTTTATTGTCCTTGTCGTGATCGGGGGTGGAGTAAAAATTGCGGAAATATCTCAGAGGATATATTAATGATCAAATAATGATAATGAAATGCAAAAGATCTTCGAATAATATCAAGAATCTAAAATTTTTCGTATTATTAAGTTACTAATACCTTAAGAATAGATTGTTTATTGTTTAAAAACATGATCAATTCTTAATCACTGGTGAACATTTTTTAAAAAATTTAATTTGAGTGATTTTAAGTTTGTAAAGATAAAATTTGGTGATAATTTTGAAGGAAATAGTCTTGAACCTCCATACACTCCATACTCCATACTTGATTCTCCATTCTTGGTGAGAATGTGTAATTTTAATACTTTTGAAGAATAATCAACAATTAATTTAATAAAATGTTTCTTCTATGTTAATGCGGAATTTGTGAGGAAATTGTTTAAGGATTTGATAAAATTTGTGTTATAAATTATAAATTACCCTGAAAGATAAAGATTAGAAAATAATTCAAATAACATATTTATTTCCTTTACAGTATAAAAAGAAAAAAAAGGATTTTAAGGACTGTTTTTATTTAACTTATTTGCAATTTCAAATAATCTTTCAATAGAACAAAATCTTACAAGATATAAACAATAACAGAAAATAATTATGGAATACGGAGAAATAATTATAAATTCTACATAATACCAGCTTTTTAATACATATTGTAATGTATAACGGTATGCGTTTATGTTGTGATGCATATAGTAATATTTTATATGGCAAAAAATTAGGGTATAGGTGTTCAAAAATATATTCCTAAGCATCTTTGTTAAATAATCAGATATTATATTGACTTCAAAAATTTTTGGTCATTAAAATGTACAAATATAATTGTTCAATACAACTTTAATATTTACTCACATCTATATAATTTCAATACTATCTATACAATATGTCATTGATAGCATTTGGCGGGGTTTTGTATCAAGTAAAATAAAATAATTATTCATATATTAGGTATGTTAAGTTTTAAAAAAATTTAAAAATCTATTAAAGCGAAGACTAGAGCATACGAATAAATGCTGAATATTTTATTTTTCATAAAAAAAGCATAAAGATTCTTTCCAATATTTAATTTCAACTTTTAACAAATTTTTTAAATGAAAAATTATTTTTTAATTAACCATTGAAAAAATTATTATTTCCGACGGTTTCACAAATCTCAATTCAAATAGTAATAATTCTATTAATTTTAATTTTTGTAAAATGCATTAAACCTGATAATACATTTTGCTAAATAAAATGAGGATTAAAATTGATTATTTATTTTTTATATACTTTTTTAAAAATAAAGAAACTCCAAATTTAAGCATTTTATGGTTTTAATTTAATATTTATGAATTATAATGTTTCATTGCATGCAGAGTATTATTTCTAGGTTTATGACACCAAAAATTTGGAGCAACAGAAATTAAAATAATTCTTATTTGGTATGATACAAATGAAATTCTTAAATCACAAACCAAGAAAGTTGAGATATATGAATTATCTATATATGTCAATATTTTGCTCTATTTATTATATAACGTATGAAGAAAGCATAAGTTAAAATTTTTGATATTTATTCATTTACAAGCCAAACCTCATTCGGAAAAAGACATTTTAAAATAATTTCATTAATCATTCAGAATGTTTCTAATCAGTTTCCTAATTAAGATTTTTAAAAAACTATTATCTGTTATCTTTCTCAGATTTTGATTTATTAAGTGGATATCTTATGAACACAGCAATTTAAAAAATAGTCTTTCATGTAACACAGTTATTTTAGAAATAAAAATTTTATTAATATAATTTAAATATTTAAAAATTATTTATTCTTGTATTTGTTAAATTTTTATCCAAATGAAATATGTTTACCTATGCTTTTATGTATAATATGCTGTTCTAATATATATAATTATATATTATTTTGCTGACTGCTTACTGACCCACATTAAAACGTCTGCCTATGATATAATTATCAGACAGATAGTTCTGTTTCCTGTTTAATTATGTCTAAACTAATTTTTACTATGTAGCAGTAGACTAATTTTTGATTTTGTAAAATAAGAATCTTGTGGACATTTGAGAACTACCACAGTCTTTATAATTCAGTTATTACTAAGAGAAGTAAGCCATTTATAGTATCTTTATCAAATTTTCTATTGTAAGAGAGGGTTTGATTTATTTGTTTACCTCAATTTATAATTCAACAACTAGTAAAATTAATTTAAAATAATTCCCAAAACATTTTTATTAGTCTACTATAAAAGAAAATTTTAAATTATGTCCTTTTTTTCTTTGAATTTGTAATCTAATATTAAATAATACTGTAAAATATAAGAAATCATTTTTTATTAAAATTACTACCTGCGAATGGCCCAGTAAATCAAATTACATTGAAACCAATCGATTAATAGTTAACTAAATTCTTGAAATTTTGCTTTATTTTAAAAGGGAGAAATAGTGTAGATAAATAGCATGGGAGGAAAATCTAAATAAAATTACATGGTTATAAAAAATTTAGCTTACAAAATGGTATTATATTGAATTTTTATCATGTATCAATATCTCTAATTACTACTTCTTTTTTAACTTTTTATTGAAAATGAAAAAGAAAACCTTTACTTTAGAGCACAGCAAAACATCTTCAACAATTTCTAAAGAAAGCATTATTTTCTAATTTCAAAGGCAAGTTTAGTCAGTGAGAAAGAAAAATAAACAAACATATAAAGAAAGAAAAATACATGAAGAAGAAAAGAATTTAAAAGACCTTTAAAAATCGGTTTAAAGTGTAAATATTTGTATTTTTAACCTCACTAGATAACAAAGTGATGTATTTAGAAGAAAATAAAGAAGTAGATAGTTACTGAAACTGCTTCAAAACAGTTCAGGAGTAATTTGCGGCCTTACAGAGAATATCAGTCGAGAATTGTAGTTTTGAAACGTTCCCTATTCATCAGTATCCGGTATAAGGTCGTCAACATTGATTATCTTTAACGACTCTGAACTCGCTCGTCTACCCATCTCGTAAGCATCCCTCGACCACCTGCACCCCTACCCCTCATTCTAATGGGCTGACTGTTCTAAATATAGTATTAAAAAAGCAACACCAGCCTTCTAAGTTTGTCTTAACTTTGTTTCAATCCCTCAGCCTCTTTTTATTCATATTTTACTGGGAGAGATTATTTCATGGCTTTTATTAAAATAAAGAAGAAAAAGAAAAAAAGTTTTAAAATTTCGATAGAGATACCAATTATATTACCTCCGGAAGTCGAACTGGGTGAATTTAAACTTAAAGTGAACTCACTTAGGTAGAGCTTCGGCTATGCACGTTATTATTTTTAAATTTAATTCATTCACATTTATGAACAGATGTTACACAGGATGTATTAATACATTCATGCAGCTGGCTGGTAAATATTTTCCCTCACATAGTATATCGTTTGGTAGTTTCATAAATAAAAAAATAATTATGTGGTTATTTATCGTCTGAGAATAAAAATTGTTATTTAACATCTGAGAAAAAAAATTTCTTGTTATTTATTGTCTGAGAAAAAAAAATATTTTGATAATTCGTATTCCTTTTTTTTTTTGGGGGGGGGGAATAAAAAAAAGTCGAATGTTATTTTTATTCATGTATTTAACAGTTATTGTTTAATGAATGTAGTTCGATAAAATTTATTTTGTAAATAAATTCTAATAAAATTTCTATACGTATTATTATTTAAATTTTGTTTTAGATTTAAAAATTGGTATTTGGAAAGAAATTATTTTAGTAAAATAGATGGATAAATAAATTTCTTATAAAAATATAGTTATGTATGTAATATTATTTAATTTTTCATTTACTTGGAATAATTATTTTGTAATTTAATGCCTAAATATAGAAACTATTTCCTGTCACATGATTCCCGAATAAAATAAAATAAATGATTTTGGGTTTAGAGATTCATTTAATTCTGTTAATAAATCTTAATTATATTAATGCCTCAAATATTTTTCAATGTTAAACATATAATAAGTCGAAATTTAGGAAGTTATTATATAAATATGAATTACTGTGATAAAATAAAAAGAATTGTAATATAAAATATCTGGTTAGAATAAAATTTGGAAGCCAATAAGGTAAATGGTGTTAATGATCAAACTGTAAATGTTGAGAAATTTAATGGTAACACTTATGGTATTTTTAAATCGCATTTAAGCAAAACAAAATGTCTATACAAATTACAAAAAAAGAAGCATTACCATTAATTGAATCTCAACAAGTTCTTTTGATCAGAGAATTATTTTACTTTCTGTTGATGTTAGATCTAATGGGTATATAAATATTTTTTTTTTCGTTTTCTATAATATAAAACATTCTCATTTGACTTTTAATTCTGAAAAAGGTATTTGAATATAGATTCTTCATCATTTAGATGCTCTATTCTTTTTTTAGTAGTAGGAAGTCATTATTTTGTGAAAAATCATAGATAAGATTCACATCAAAGTTTTTGCATTATATAATCATTATTCTAATTGAATGAAGAACTAATAATAAGTCATTTTATTAGTTCTTCTAATTTTACCTTCTAATTTTATATTTTCAACATTCTTTTTATTAGGAATTACCTTTTAAATCTTTCTTTGATTTGTATTCTGATTTTCTGGATAATTTTCTACATCTATAAGGTAAAGGAGGTGCTAAAAATTACAGAAGTTTAAAGGGACACTAAATAAGTCTATGTATAATAAATATGATTCTTCAGTGAAACTATATTCTCTTGAAACTTTTCCCATTTTAATAGAAAATGATCATCCCCAGTATTTTTATGGTGTTACCCAATGCTTCGCACACTAAACAAGAAAATTTTTTAAAAAAAGTATTATTTAAAGAATTTGAATTGCAAGGGTTATGGAAAATTATCATTTTAAAATTTCATTTTCTCTCATTTAGGATTAACTTTTACAATTCAGAATACATATTAGTTTTGTATAATGTATATTTCAGTAATTAATGAAGATAGAATCAATATTTTGCTATTCATCACATTGCAAAAGTAATCATATTCAGTGGATGCTTTCTTTAATTGTATATTGAAAGAAATGGGAAAAGTTTTTAATAATGCATCTCTTGAACTGTTAATTCCCATTTTTGGTCGATAATGCGTTTTTGTTAAGAATATTTGAACGACGATAAGTAATTATGTTTTATTCTTTGCCTTATAAAAGAACTCTTCCTTTCAAAATTACTGTTATTTGCAATTCAAATGAAGACAAATTGCAATTTTCAAAGTTAATAATGTTTTAAAATGCAAAGTAGTGCCATTTTGTTCATTTTTTTTCTTTCTTCGAACATCATATTATGCGTTACCTTGTGATGAATAATAAATGTATATCTGGAATGCAAAGATATTTTAAGTAGCTCATATGTTTTGATGTATGGCTCTGGATAAAAATTCTGCGAAATAAAAAGACTTTATATTTCGTTCATGAGTGAAAAGATTCTTTTGTGCATTGATTAAAAATTTAAATGAGTTTAGAAATGTTCTTTTTCCCTGAGAATATTTAAAATATTTCTAGTTTAGATAATTTATCGAATTCCAGCTTTAGAAATTAATAATTTTGTTAAACCCCTTCATAGAATTTATTGAATAATTTGTTATTTTATTTATGTCACAATACAGGGAATCATTAAAGTAATATTCCCATCTGATCCTTTTACATTATGCAAAAAATCTTTAATTAGAAGTCAAATAAGAATAATGATTGCTATTCCTACTTGATATTGCAATTAAAAATTAAATAAAATTCTATTTCCATAACTAAATATTTCAGACACTTTTCTAAGGCATCCAATTATACCAGAAAATCCAAATGTTAAAAGGCAATAGGAATTTAGAGGCAAAATAAATTACTTAGTTATAATTAGATTTTAATATATCCAAGGAAAAAAAATAAATTTTTGTATATTTGTTCGTAATTTCACTTTATTCAAACTCATGAGATTAGAAATGGTTAGAAATAAATTTTAAAAAATTAAAAATATATATTTTATAAAGAAATTAGAGTAATTTATGATGAATTTAAATCAAGATTTTGTTGAATTTATAGGAGATATAATTTTGTATCGTCGTGAACAAAAATTATTTAGAAAAATATATATAATTTTCAAAATCTAAAATGGTAAAAAACACAAAAATTCCATGCCTGGTTTCAAAGATCATAATAATGCTATATGAAATGTATACGCTTAAATGTATACAATTACACATATGTTTTTGTAATTTCCTACAAAAGAATAATCTAGCACAAAACTATCAGTTTTTTTAATTAAAAAAATAAATGGACTGAACATGCAATTAATAAGATTTTCACATGCAATTAATAAGATTTACTAGTTATAAATTTGCCAATAATAATAGCATTAGACAAATTAGCATGAAAAAATATTCGTGTAAACTTAAGTAAAGTAAAATTTAAACTCTACAGACAAATTACCGAGCGTTTGTTGAGGAAAATTGCTTATTTTAATTTTTTTATATAAATACTATTCTTCTTGTGATATTATGATATACTTTGACATTTCCTAGAGGTTTCTTTTGAGTCGTTCTAAAATAATTCGAGTAATAGTACAAAATGAAGAAATTAATGAAACGGAGAGAAAAATTTCAAAGTAATTACAATAACAACTGAATTTATATTTTTGCTCGTTTTCTTGATGAAATTTTGTGTAACTTTATTATAATTCGTTCTACAAGCATAATTTGTTTTAATTAAGGTTATTTAACATAAAGTATAAAAAATATACAAATATTCTTTAAAAAGTCTTTATTTTGTACTTCCATAGAGTAAATAAAACTAGTAAAACACTGGAAATATTAAAATAAAATATTCATAGTCCTAAATTTTATTGTTTTTTTTTTCACATGTATGAAAAAAACTGCTGAAAAAGAAACTTTCAAGGCATTTTCATAACTAGTTTATATCTCTTTAGATAACTTTAGGCCCTTATCTGATTCTTAATTAGAAACTCCCTTGCATTTGGGCTCTCATTGTTATGATTTTCTCTGTTTTAAAAACTGTATAAGAGGTAAGCAAAAGTGGGAAAAAAA
Source organism: Argiope argentata (assembly GCA_026289955.1). Taxonomy (NCBI): domain Eukaryota; kingdom Metazoa; phylum Arthropoda; class Arachnida; order Araneae; family Araneidae; genus Argiope; species Argiope argentata. Next base: position 819,183 of record JAOUZG010005720.1, on the reverse strand, counting down.
GTTTAGCTTAATTAATTTCGGAGCAAATGTAAACAGCAAAAAATTCTAAAAGCCGCAAAATATTTCATTATCACAATTATTATAATTTTTATTTATTTTTTTTGCCCTTAAAACATGATAAGTGAAAGACAGATAATTTCTTTTTTTTTAACGCTGAGAGATTTTTAGAAAAGTTGTTAACGTTTTTTTCTCATTTTCCATTGCTTTTTTGAAATTTTTGTAGCTACTTAAAGTATAAAGTAAATTAGGTGAGATCATAACATAATTATCTAAAATTTGCCTTTTGACAAATTTTTTACCATCTCTTCCACACAAAAAAGTTGTTTTTCGGATGATTATTATAATAATAAAACTTTTCATTTTTGCTTAATTAAATTCTTAAATACATGTTTTTTGAAGGAAGAATTAAAAAAAAAAGAAACTTATCGGCTTTGCAATTTTCAGGTGTAATTTTTTAAGACGATTTTTTTTCCTTTTGTTTCTAATAGAGCTTTTTACAAGTACATGTATGTATGATTCGTTAAGGTTTAATTAAAATTCCTCCATTAAAAATATGATCTAAAGAATAATAAGTTACAAACTTAAATTAAGCTAAAGTTTTATGTGCAATGCATTTTAAACACCTTTAATATTAATTTCTCTACTAACCAATTTAGGTTAATTAAGTAGTTTTAGTTGAGATTAATAATTAGTCTGACTTTAAATTGAAATTGAAATTTTGAATGTTTGAATATTTTGAAAATTTAATTCTTTGAAAGTGCAATTGTGCCTTGTTTGTTTAAATATTATTGTTTTCCTAATGTTTTCGTGAGTATCACCTTAAGTAAAGTGAAATTAATATATATAAGGCATGTTAGAATAAAATAATCATTTCTAGATAGAAATTTTACTAAATCAGTTATTTTCATAATTTGTGGATTGAATTTAATAAAATACTTTTTACAGCTTAAATTAACATATATTAATATATATAAGGCGTGTTAGAATAAAATAATTATTTCCAGACTGAAATTTTACTAAATCAGTTATATTCTTAATCTGTGAATTGAATTTAATAAAATACTTTTTACAGTGTAAAGTGAATTTAAATAGTCATATATTATCTGACAAGAATTTTAAAGCAATTGAGATAATATTTATTTTTTCAGAAATATCGATTGTTAATAGTGATACATGATAAATTAAAACATCTATTTATACTAGATCAATTAAAAATAGATTAGTTCCTTCAAATTTTGTAAAACTGCATATAGTACTATATCCTTATATTTATCAGTATATATGTGATTCTGATAACTCAAAAACAACGAATTACATGTTTAAAATTTGGTAAAATGTATTCACATCATAATTGTTAATAAAATGTGTGTATTAAATCCGATTAGATTTTTTTCATCAAAAAATTAGTTTATTTATTTGACTGATCCCTTGTTACTGGAGAACAGTGATTTTGGAGACGAAATTAAATTTTTAAAAAATAGTTCCAGAAAATTTTAAAAAATGGATTCTATGATCGCAAATTTCTAGTTATCATGTGAGAATGTTATTCACTACTTATTTTAAATCATTTATTATTTTAGACCAGTTTGAAAAAGAATTACTAGTAAAAGTAGGTCAGTCTTTTAAACATGCATCTGCTTACAATGAAGCTTACATAATAATAATAACGCAATACTGTTAAAAGCAAGTAAACAAATAATTGCGATTGGAAGTTGTTGATGAATATTGTCATTTATGCTCATTATCTAAGCGATTTCGAGTTTTATTTATTAGTTGCCTACAATTACTCAAAATACCCTAACGAAAACAACATCATGTTCTCATATAATAAAAAAAATTATCTCCTTTAATAATAAAGATAAAAGTTTGTATGTGCGTTTACTCAGTTGCATGCATTAACGCTTCAAATGTAAAGCCATTTTACATAGAATTCATGAAATTTGCACATTAGATAAACTGAAGCCTAATCTAGGATAAATTATCTTTTATAAATATTAGAGTGTAAAAAATAATATACTATATATGTCTAATAAGACTGGGATATCATATATTATTTTATATACCTCAATTTTTTGTATATTTATTGATTCTAACCACATATAAATATAATTATTTTCTTTATTTTTAACTATTTTTACCTACTTGAACTACATATCTGTCTCTAATAATAATTGCTTAACAATAATTCGAGTCATTCTATATAAATATAAAAAAAATTTATATAATAAATTTAGACCTTTTGAGATACAAATATCGTGCTGATAAAAGTATTAAAAAAGTCATTTTGAAGCTCACATTTTCTTTACTAAGATTCCTAATGGCTCAAAAAAATTTAAAAGGATGTTTATAACTTGACTAAAGTTGCGTAAAAATGTCAACAACTTATTTATGTAATTAGTGACGTTAATGAAATGCATATATTCCAATAATTTTAATGGGCTGTGGTATCCTGGTGAAGTCTCAGCTTGGGGCCCTGGGGGCTTCAGGTTCAATACCGGATTTCACCACAGAACCGTCATGTAAACGGGTATGATGCACGCTAAATCCTTCCAAAACAAAAAAAAAACTTCTTCCGCTGATGTAATGAGGAAATTTGGAAAGCAGGGTGGCAGCTTAAGTGCAGTCTTCCTCATCTGAGTGCAGTTCAAAATTATCAGATCCATCCCAAAACACCTCTAATGTTAATATGAGACATTTATATAGACAAAATAAAACACCAATTTATTTCTCTTTTTATGAAATTTTCCTTTTGTCCTTAATCCCTTTAATTGCACAAAATAATCCTGATGTAATTAATGATTGATGAAATATTTAGAATAGATAATAATATGAATAGAATATTTTGATAATTAATGAAAAGAAATTTCATACAGTCAGAAAAAAATGTAACATTGCAAAAAAAATTAGTAAGTTAAAAAAATTGAAAAACTTTTTAACTTTCGCAATGAAATCGTCTGATGAAGTAGCAATCTTCAAGATAGACAGCTTCTATCATGAGCAAAACTGTATAAAACACTAAAATAAATCATAAAAAATACTTCAGAGACTCCAGTAAAATGCAACTCATCCATTTCATTAGTTTTCATTCACATTAAAAAAACTACCTCCAGTTCATAACTAAACTTTTCCATCCTTTGCCAAGAAATCTTCATCTTCTTGATGATCTTTTGATGATCGGAAGAGGACGAAGATTTCTTTGGAAACAAATCTTAGGTCAGCCGAAAACTTTTGTACCATCTGAACTCTTTTGTTGCTTTCGACTATGATCGTGACAAATTGTTGAATCGCTACCGTTTGGGATTGACATAAAATCTCATTAATGGGACCAATACCCAGCAGGAAATTCCTCGGTATATACAGAATTGGTTATATTTTTTGTCTATCCAGTTAGAGATAGTGAACCTAAATATATAGTTAGCGAATCTATTTTATACGAAAGTTCTTCTCTTATATACAATATTGATTCTGTTTTTATTTTTCCAACATAAATTGTGATTTTTCAACAGTGCATATAAATTTAAAAATATTCTGTTTTTTTAAAAATATTAACACAAAACAAGTCGCCTTTGGTGATCAGTTTATTTGTATATTGTCTTTTTTCAAAATATTGTTTTTTCCCTAGTGTTAAACTATAATGGAATTTCAGAACGTCCTTTATAATGGAATTATAAACTATAATGGAATTAAAAATAATGGTTAAACTATAATGGAATTTTAGAATGTGATTTATAATGGAATTAAATATAATGGTTAAACAATAATGGAATTTCAGAATGTGATTTATAATGGAATTAAATATAATAGTTAAACAATAATGGAATTTCAGAATTTCAGAATGTCATTTATAATGGAATTAAAAATAATGGTTAAACTATAATGGAATTTCAGAATGTCATTTATAATGGAATTATAAACTATAATGGAATATAGCACTATAATGGAATTAAAAATAAGGATTAAACTATAATGGAATTTCAGAATACCATTTATGATGGAATTATAAACTATAATGGACTATCTTACTATAATGGAATTTAAAAAAATGGTTAAACTATAAAGGAATTTCAGAATGTCATTTATAATAGAATTATAAACTCTAATGGTATATGGTGATGTAATGGAATTAAAAATAATTGTTAAACTATAATGGGATTGTTAAATTTCAGAGTTTTGTTATTTTTTCGCATGCGTAGTATAGAGAAAGAATACTAATGGTTAAAACATTTTAACTATATCTTAAATTCCGACGAATCTTCATGATTTATTTTTCTCTAAATTCCAAAACTAGGTTATTAATCCTTTGCACTTCGAAAAATAATTAGTTGCAAAATTATTTACCTAATACCAAGATATGTTTATTGCTCTGAAAAAATATATACATAATTCTTCTAAATCGATTTTTTTTGAAAAATTAATCTATATATCTTAAACCTTATGTAGGCGTTTTTAATAATTAAATTTGAAAAAAAAAATAAAACGTCAAAATGATGCACAATCTTGAATGGTGTGTCAGAAGGCACCATCGGAGTCCAAAGGGTTAAAAATATGTTAGTCGGTCTGTCTATGACATACGTAATTCAAAAAAGCACGCTGTTGGAATTCGGTATACGGTCTTTACACCAAGTTTGTAGATTAATATCGAATTTTGAATACAATCTATTCAGAGGAAACTTGTTTGTCCGGTTATTCGAATATAATTTAACACGATAACAATAAAACGATAAGAGCTAGTTATTTAAAATTTGGAGAGCATATTTAATGACTATAGTATACACATTTCAAGCCTAATCCACATATATAACTGTCGGTCTATACTTTCAGCAACATTTATACGTGATAACTAAAAAAAACCATGGCTAAAATATATCAAATTTGGTTTCGATATTATGTTATTACAGGAGTAATTTTGTGACAATTTTTTGTTTCAATCGAATAAGAAACAAGTGTCTCAGACAAAAATTCAATTTTTGAATATTATTAAGCACATGCTAGAAATGGATCACCAAAAGATTTAATGTTGACTCGAACTGTTTACCATCTGTCGGTCTATACTTTCGGTAACATTTATACGCGATAATTAAAAAATACAATGGCATTTATAGTCGGTAATTAAAAAATGCAATGGCATTTATAGATGGTAATTAAAAAATACAATGACATTTCAGGCGATAAAAATATATTGGCATTTATAGGCGATAATTAAAAATACCTATGGCATTTATAGGCGGTAATTAAAAAATACAATAGCATTTACAGGCGATAAAAATATAATGGCATTTATAGCCAATATTTAAAAAAATACAATGGAATTTATAGGCGATAATTAAAAAATACAATGGCAAAAACATACCAAATTTAATACGATATTATGTGACTAAAGGTGTAATTTTATGACAACTTTTTGTTTCAATTGGGGGGAAACAGGTCTCTAAGTCGCAAATTCGATTTTTGAATGCCGTTAACCAGCCAGGAATTAATCACCAAACGATTTAAAGTTGACTCTTGTCTAAGGTTAGTTGTTAGAAAATTTAGGCATAAAAGTTATTTAATAATTTTAAACTTTAAATTATTTTGCATCTCGTACTTTATTCTAAAATGATACAAACATTTTGATTCTGCTATTGTGCGTCATTTGTTCGGGCAAATCACTTCACTTGGCATCAAACACACAGCTATTTAATCAGTATTGTATCTGGCATTTAGTCAACCCGATAACTGTAACTGATATGTAAATATAAGATTTCAGGTATAGTATAATTACGTGTCATTACAGTCATAATGCCAGTCTCAGGTCCTGTAACGACCATTTATGTGTTAACGAGTGGTTCATCATAAATAAATATTTAATCATGTGTTTAGGTTTTCTCCCTATTAATAAATTCTGTTTGATTTAAACCTTTCATTTGTCAAATTGAAATCAGCTTTCTGGCACAGAGGTAGCGCGTCTTCCTCATGTTCTGTGAGTCCCGGGTTCAAGTCCCGGTTCGGGCATGGTTGTTCTTCTGTGTACTATCTGTGAGATGTGTGAATGTGCCCCCTGTAAAAAGGGGCTGTGCAAGCGTGTGGTTGTGTGTTTCATCCTCATATGAGCTAGAAGTCAGACTTCTGTCCTCGGATGCTGAGGGGTTCATGCTGCTGACGGATGCTGAGGGGTCCATACCCTCTGAAGCTACTGCACTCCTCTTTTCGTGGTAAAAAGCAGACATGGCATCATCATCATTTGTCAAACTAAATCTTTAGGGATTTTTCTTTGTTATCATTCCAATGCATTACTCTAATCTCAAATGACTGATTCTAAATATTTTAAAATTCCTAGCCGTTATAAATATATCTCTTTTAACATTAATATTTCGTAATTTCCAATACGATAATGCCATGAAAGAAATTCTTTGGGATAATATCTTTACAAGTGAATATGCGAGAACGTTTTGGTGAGACCACTGGCATGGTTATATTTTTTCTGTCCAGTTTTCTCAATTTATGGAGAAACACATTTCCTGTCGAACTGTTTTTCGAAGATTGCCCTAGGGAAATCTTTATTCAAAACAATCAGCTTGCTGTAACATTTTGAGGAATCTAAAAATATACGAGGACTCAAAATAAATATCCAATGTGTTCCTGGGAAATAAGAAATCTTATTCTAGTTCCCACCGTGATTTCAGACGGATATTAAAATATTTAACTTACTCAAATTTATTTATCAATTTCAGGATTTGACCTTTTTAAAGAAGAATATATTTAAATATATTTGGAATGATACGAGACAAATGACTCTAAGTGTCTATCTAAAATATAGTAATCCAAAAAGATTATTCAGTAAGAAAAACAAAAAAAAGCGGCATTTTTTACATGTTTTTATTGATGTTAAATACTCTTAAGCTCATAAATATTGGATTTTTATAGATATGAATTTTGACTGATTTCTTGTAGTATTTGAGCTATAAAATTTTGTTTATTTTCTTATTCTTACCGACAGATTTCATTTTTTTATTATTTTGCATCAAAGGAAACTCTATTTTTTAACGAGTTTTTATTTTATGATTAATAGTTTTGTGAAAAGAAAATAAATGCTGATGATTTAAAAACGTATCTGATCATAAATTAATAAAAAATATATAGGGTTTTAACTACCAAATAATTGATCAAAACAAGAAATCCTAATACTCTTTCAGGAAATGAAATATTAGTGAATAATATTAAAAAGAAAACAACGAAATATTCCGTTAAAAATTTAAATATTAGTCCTTGTAGTCTAAGTGACTTTATTATCACCTCAACTGTTATTTTCTACCTTTTAATTTACTTTAAAAACTCATTTGGATTTATTATAAAAATAAATTCAAATAATTTAATCTTCCAATAACTAAATAATCCAATGTTTTTGCCAATAAATTCATCTGGCAGTAGTAATAATGAATTTGAATATTCTGATCTGGTGCTTTCATTTTCTTAAATGATTTATTAAGTTTCACTTTATTTTTCTTTTCACCAGAATTAGGGCTACGTTATTTAACAAGAACGATTTTTCCAACTTGGTTTCTTTTAATTTTCATATATATCTTTTTTGCCTTACACTATTATAATATAATTTGTATATTTTTTGGGTCTATATTGATAAGGAAATGTAAAACCGTGAAATGGATTTTTTAATGTGATAAAGAGTTCTATTGTTAATGCTTGATAAGGAAGAAAAAGCAGTCCATTTCTTATAAATCCTTGTCTTAAAATAATCTGGGGATACGCCTGACCATAAATTCTAACTTAAAATGAAATTATTCTTATGCAATATGAATGAAATCATATTTATCAAGTTAAAATGCATCCTCTAAGTTCACTATATAACTGCATGATAGAGTCGTCTAAAGATTTCAGACTTTTTTACATTTATGATGCACGTTTTGCATGTCGTATATTAAAATACAAAAAAGAATACATATTATCAGCATTTCAACCACTTCAAGACAAATTTTCCTTATCTAAGTCCTTGTTTGTTTGGTTGTTTTTAATTATCGCGTTATTACACATATAAATAAAAAGGCAGACGAATATTCAACATTGACTAACTGGACTCGAAACTTAATCTACATTTGCATTTCTAATTGTAAAATTTTGTAACAAATTTAATTCATTCAACCTTTTGATTTTTTAGTTATTGTTCTCATATGCTTAAGAGTAGGTATGTTTCATTTGATTTAAATATTCAGATTTGATTTTGGGGCAATATATATGAAATCCCATCCATCTTACTTTATCCATTTTGAAGTTTTGTGTTCATAGAAAATCAAACATTATTCTAAAATTGTTTTTTTATGTAGAAATTAAAATGTGAATTCTAATTAAAGTTTCGAATCTACGTCAGAATTTTAAACGAATGTAAATTTTTTTTCTGCGAGAATTTTGCATACTATGGAAGTGGAACTAAGTGTTATTTATAGTGTGAAGTGGTAATCTGATACATGAAACGTTTTCTTTGCTAATGGATAAGAAAAAGAGTTAATACTTTAATAGATTATCTCGAGGATCAAAAAAATTGTAATTTTCTGTGGTTAGTATTATTTGAGAAAAATGAATGCGAAATATTTGCTGAAATTATTTATTTGCCCACTATAATAATGGATATCATTTACTAAAAGACGATATTGAAATATCGTCTTATTAATATATTTTTGATAAGACGCTATATAGATATAGATATATATCTTATATAACATATTCCAAGTTATTAGCTAAAGCTAGAATTGAAATAACCATAATTTCCTGAATAACATTAATCAAACTAAGGCTTAGAAGAGGCAATTCAACCATATTTAGGCCAGAAGCTTTCAAAATTACATTGATTAATAACTTGTTCCTATATAATTACTCTCTGATATCTGAATTCGGCCCATGAATTAACCGTTGGCATCTTTCCGACATTTTGATAGAATTTACACAGTAAATTCTTTTCCGCTGTGTGTGCTATATTACATAACTTAATGAACTCGCAATAGTTATAGCAAATATCCAGTCTTTCAACAGTAATTTTACAGAGTTCACATCGTTCATAACATTGGTAATTATTTCAAATATTACACGTAGTAATGCCAATCCGTCTCAAATACAATTCTAATAAGGTAATTTATGGCTAAATCATTATCTCCGAATCCTTTATATGGTAAATATCGATATTTCTAGATTAAATTTAATATTAGCTCCATTATATTTAATATTGACAGCCTAACTTAATCAACTGATTCTCAGAGAATATTTATTACATTTAATTTTAATCGAACCACTTTAACATGAGTAATTTGTGATTCCCACAACAAATTAGTTTTATCATCAAGTTGTCAGTCATTAAAATTGTGTAATTCTATTTTTATCATCATCTGTTATTGGGCTTATGAACATTACTATTTGAATTTATTTATGTGGTATATAATTTCTGCTTGCTTTCGAAAAAACTGCCCGTTTTTTTAACTTCAAAATATAGCTTGAAAAGCGTCTTAAAGTCTTAAAATAAAATAAAAATTCCAAGCCTTTTTAATTTCATCGCAACTTTTTTTTATTTCTTTAACTACAACAACATATACAAAAAATAATCGAAATACAATTAACAAAATATATTTACAAAAAAATCGTTTTCTTTTAACTTTTAATTATGCTTTAATTAAAATGAAAATAGTTTTTCTATAACTTTTAATAGTGTTTTAATTAAAATAAAAATTGTGTGCCTATAACTTTTAATAATGTTTTAATTTTTTAAAAATCGTTTGCTTTAACTTTAATATTATAATACTTCAAAAAAATCCTATTTTATGAACATTTAAGAAAAGCATAAAATAACAGATAAAACAAAAAAGAAAAAAAACAGATCAAATAAATATTGCTTCTAATTATTAGTTTTACCAAATGTCAGTAGACAAATTTATATTATGACACTTACCGAAAAATTGATAGTGCTAATGAATTTTGATATTTGTTGTGTAGTATATATTCTGAGAAATGTGTCACAGAGAATGAAAAACAGAATTTAAAAGCTGATTTTCTGAAGCAGATTGCTGATTAACTAATTAATAAACGTGGCAAAAAATTATTAGCTTCTAGGTTCTCACTACGGAAGACGTTTTCAATTTTTTAAATTAGATATCAGGTTTTTATAATGAAAGTTCATTTGTTTCGAAGTTACTGATGATGAGTTCTTTAAACAGTATGAAACGATTAGTTACTTTTTTTGTCAGTTCATAGAGTTCCATCAATATATAAAATGACTTAAATTGAGCTTAAACAGGAATCATTTCATAATCCGTAAGCGGAATCATATATTGCTATATATTTAAATTTTTTCTATTCCAGGACATAAAAGACAAAATAGAAATTTTATGAAAGACGGTGATTCCCTTCCCCCCCCCTCCTCTTCATTATTCAATCAGTCAATTTTTTTAACATCATTTCACATAAGAATAACTAATAAATCAATTTCCCTGAGATTTTAGAAGTATTATTATAATCAAATTTCATCTGTTCAGAAGTTAGTAAAGTCGATTCTATAAAGCCTTAAAAATAGTCTAACTTTTTGCCAACAGATGGCGGTGTACAAATACTTAATTATTTCTGAATTTTTAATGCTATTTAAAGCATTTGCATGACTCATTGCATTTTCTATAGACGTAATCAGGTAGCACAATATGTTGTCATGTTTGTTTGTCTATTTTCTCCACAAAACTACAGAAGGCAATGTTTTTTTGTGTATAACCAACAACGCTGCTACATAAATGAATAAGTTTCTATAAAATTACTACAATAACAAGTTTGTCTTTAAAGAATGTCATTTTACAGAATGTTGCATTTCCCACCACACCATTTTCCCCTCAATCAAGCTTTTTAAAAATACCATTTCAAACAAGAACGTTTAATACATCGTTATTTTCAAACAATATATAACTTCCAATATCGCATTCCCTTTTCTGAGCATGCACAGTAACTATTTATTTGTCATGGCGGAGTGGAGTGTTTTTATTTCTTCTTGATGAATCTGACTATATATGGCACTGTCTTACTTTTTCTGTATGGTTGTGAACCATATATTTGGCTCTAGAGTTTTCTGTATTAGTGAATTTTTGTGTGACAACAATGAAAAACTTTTTTTTAACTTTAGGAATAAACTGTTTTAGATATTTTAACTCTTTTTTTCGGTTTACACATAGAGCATTATATGCTAAAGAAACAATTTTTTATTGAGGGCCATAGAATAAGATCCATTGTCTCCTAAATAGACGAAAAATAACTATAGCCACAGTGTATATATATTTCAAAATTAAGCAACATTTTAATTATAATACCTATTTTTGTAACAATAAAACCATTTTTATGCTATGGTTACAGAATTTAAAAAATGAACTTTAAAATAATACTAGCATAAATTTTCTTCTTATTTTAATACATTTTTAAAATAAAAATTTATAATAATATTAATTTTAAAAATAATAATTTGTAAAAATATAATTTTAAAAAATTATAATTCATAACAATATAAGTTAAAATTATTTTTTATAAAAATGACTTTCATTGTTTTAATTACTGGAATTATTGTTCTAAGATTTTCGAACGTATAAAAAAGAGTAAAGATATAAGAATAAAAAGATAAACCAATAAAGTCTGCTGAACATTTTATTAGTACAGTAAATTGGACTAAAAATTTGAATTTTCATTACATTTTTGAAAATGTTATATCGATGGAAAATCAATTGTTTTTCCGTTTTGGTTAAATGTACATATTTATGAGTTTTAACTGTAAACAATAGCGTTTTTAAAGTATAGTTTATTTATTTCTTACTTAATTATATTTATATATATTTTATATAACCATTAGATTTAAGAGCCAATTTTTTTTAAAAAAAAGTTATTGGTATTTGAATAAAATTCAATTGAAAGAAAACAATTTCTTAAAATACGATTTTGGAATTCAAACCAATATGAAAATCATATAAGCTAAGAAATAAGTTTAAAATACATTTTCTGTTTTCTCTCTCAAAAATATATCCTTTTCAGCTAAGCTTTGGAAACTTGAATATCCACTGAATTGGAAATACTGCTTCTCAAAATGCGAGTAGCTGTTTCAACTCAATTCCATCCGTCAACCAAATTGAGTTACTTTATCAGATGCAAGTTCATTGTTTTATTTTTGTTTGCTGAAAAGTAAAATCGTTTATTGTGCAGAAAGTTCTTGCTCCCAAAAAAGAGAAAACAAGGAAAGTAAAATGCCTGGGTATTGCATATGATAAGGATCACTATTTTTATCAAGCAATGGTCTTAAGATCTTTGCCTAACATAGTAGAAAATAAAATAAGAATTTAGGAAGGAGCAATTTCGCAAATCAGTCAGTTTATTTCGAAACCCAAATTCATGGATAGTGCTTAAAGGTCACCAGATTTTTCATTCTGGTTCTGGTATGCAGAAAAGTACCACTGTCTAAAAATCGAAACAGCCGAATTCTTATGATACTTTGGGAGACATATTGATTCGAAAGTTCCATTTAACTGCTAAAATAAAAGATTATGGTAATTCTGATTAAGTTTTTTTACCTCTAAACTACCTGCTTTTGTAGAAGAAAAATTAATAAACTATTTGACCCGTGAATTTATTAAACCTCTTAAAAGAGAAAATATTTAGAACAACAGATTATGACAAAAAGTGAAAACTAAAAATTATCTTTACTTTTAGTAATCTATTTTTGAAGGAAGAATATGAATATTTAATCTTTCTGGAAAAAGAACGATTGTTTGCAAACTTAAATACTTAGGTAGAAACTAGACATATAGATATGATTTTATTTAGAGCAGAAAAAGAATTATTTTAAAAAATGGAACAACTTTTTTAGGTAATTAATTCATTTTATATTGTACTATCTGGTACCCTAAATGTTTCTATATCAGAAGTAATAGTTTTAGAAGTATATTAGAAATCTGAAGTAGCTATTTTGTTTGATTAGGAATAATAGAAGAATTATGTTTATTTTCTTGTTAACAATGAATACCCTCATTGAAATTCAATGATATATAAAACCGAAGTAAAGTATTATTTATTATATTTATTTTACTTCAGAAATAACACTTGTACTCTACCCATAACCTACGCGCAATTGCAAGTAATATCTTTGAAAAAATTTCAATCGGATGAAATATACAGCAGTACATAAAATTCTAACAAGCAAAAATTAATTTTTGTATGTTAAATTGTTTTATTTCAAACATTCAAGTTAAAAAAATTATTAAATATCCTTTCCCTAAGATGCTTTTTGTTTCTAATGTAATTTTTGATTATAAATTATAAATGTTTTAACTAATCTTGTCTTAATTACTATAAAGCTTGTTTATAAACATTTACCATATTTAAAGGCAGCTTTTCTATTCAACAAATGATGAGTATTAGTGAATTTCATTTGGAATTATTATTACAATTATTAAGCGCCGGTTAATCTATTAAATAGTTAATAACATACTGAATTCGTTATTTGGTATTTGGATCTCTGACTTATGTATTTATCCACCATTATAATTAATTAAAATATTATATCGGTAGAATTTATCCTTATAGCGATTAACGTAAGAACACGAAGAGTGAATATTTAAGTAAATTAATTAATAATACGTTATTAATTGCGCATTAATTAATGATAATGTTTTAACTGAGCATTAATTAATGATACATAAATTTAAAGATTTTCTGATGATTTTTCTCTTTTAATTTGACATTTTTAAGAACATATTAATACATCAGGCGCCAATGTATGTGTCTGACTTTATATTTCCAAACCTCAGGTTTAAGTCATGAATTTTATTTATCTTAAGGGATAACTAATTTTATGATTTAATTAAACTAAATCCTATGTAATTATAGAATGGAAGATCCTTGATTTTAACTAATTTAAATATTTTTAAAAGGAAAAAAATGTGTAACTAAATGTTTTTCCCTCATTTTTTTAACATTTTAATTATGTAGTACAAAAAATAATCTTAATGAATATATTGGACTCCAAGAAAGCAAAATCACAATGAATAACTGTTAAGTGATTTTTATCTCACTAAATATAAAATTTCACTGCTGATTCAATAGAACAGTAAAAAAAATGATGTTGCTCAATATGTTTCTTTATATTTAATTTTTATTAAAAACTTTTAATATCTTAGTGCATTAATAGATTTATAAACTAAAAATAAACTTATTAGAAATTGTGATTCCGAATTTTTTATCTGATTGAGCTTATAATTTCTGGTGTCGTGTTGAATAATGCTCTACAATATTGGGGGATATCACGTAACATGGAATTGAATTCATTGAATATTACAGTATATGTCTGTAAATAAATTCGCGATTGTATATAGTTTTAATTTTTAATAAAAAATAATCTTGATTTTCTGAAATTATTAGGACTTAAATCATGATATTGTTCATACCACAGCAGTTGAATTCTCAATATAGAAGGAAATACTTTTTTCATATTTCTAATTTTTTAAACATCTTTTATTTCAAATTTCCACTTACAATATAAAATGCGGAAATTCAACTTGAAGAATGATATACATTCTTTGAACCATTTACTTGGGTTTTGGTGGTTAGTTTTCGATTCAATGAATATACTATTTCCCCACAATGCTAATTTTTATTAAGGTTTAGACATTTGATACTTTGATTCTAATTTTCAATTTTTAGACTATGGTTAAATACAGTTACTGATGTTTCAACCTTCAATTTGTTTATATCACGCAACAAAAGTATATTTTATAAGAACTATTGTACATTTTATAAAATAGGAGACGATCAATTATTTTTATTAAATTAATATATTATTATTATTATTAAATAAATATATATTATTTAATAACATAAAATATAAATTAATATTATTAAATTAATATAATATAATATATTAATTTTTATATTAATTTTGTTTTGTTTTGTGGCTTACTCCTGTAAGTATTAAGGCTCAATTTTGTTCATTGTTAAGTTTTATTTATTTATGTGCTCAATAATGACCAAATAATACCGTCATAAGCCTTTTTGTAAACTTTTATGCAACTCAATAAATTAAAATTTTAATTAAAAAGAAAGATTTGTGCATTGACTTATATCCGAGTGCGCGTGTGCTAGTGCTTATTGTGACCATATTTCAGCAAAGTTGTATTTTAAAAAGCGAGGATATACAGCTAAAATAGAATTTTAAAATTTTTAATTAGGACTTTAAATATTAAGTGAATTTTTTAAAAAAAATCGTAATAACTTATTCTTTTATAACTTCCGAAAATATTTGAAGCTATTTTCTAAAACATCTAAATAAAATTAAAAATAACTTTTTATTTAATGAATAAAATTGGTAGAGTAGGATAAGAATTAAATTGGCTCCAAATTTTCCTGTATTTTGTCTCTTTCTAATAATTATATTTTTCATGTTTCTCAATGAGAAGCTTGATCGTTATCAAACCATTTTTACTTTTATCGCCTCATCGCATATTTAAACTTTTGGATTCCCTTCCTTAATTGATACCAAAAGATAAAAAAAATTGCTAATTAGGGGGAGAGGGTTCATCTCGGAAAACGATTTGAAATATATTATCCGAAGAATGCCGTTATAATGTCACGGGACTTAATTAAGTGAATTTTTTATTAAAAGAATCATAAATTTCAAGTAATGCTAAAACGATTTAAATTAAATTAAATTAAATACAATAAATATTACCGCCTAAGCAGCAAGTGTACTGATCTAATATAAAAATAACATAAAAGTCTTTTCTTTCATATCTCGTCCGGTTTTTCCATCGAGAAAATTTATTCAAACTGAAACTTTGAAATCCTTTTCTTTTTTTTAAAAAAAAAATCGTCGACTTTATTAAAAAAGGGGAAAATGCAGTTCCATTTTCATGTGCGACTCGGTTGAGAAAGGGCTCAGATGTTCGAATTTTTAAGTATAAGGAATTTCGACTGAAAGATATAAATACGATGATCACATATGCAAATTTATATAAATATTCCTGATAGAAGATGTAATTCTTCATATTAAGTTAAAATCTTTAAATATGAAGAATTGTAACCATTAATATTAGAAATACAATTTAAAAACCGATTGAAATGAAGAAATGCAAGAAATTACCGATTGAATGCAAGAAATTAAATAAATCTTAACACCAAATCATTTTTTTAAATGAAAAACCATTCCCTTTTATGCTTTATAATTTTTTAAAAAGAAAATATATGAAAATCGAGAAAATACATTTTAAAAATATTTTTTTTTCTTTTCCCGAATTGGATAAATTAATAAATTCAATTTCTCATACCAAGATTTCAATTACTCAACTTCAAGTTTCTCATGAGATATTTTCTGATTTTCTGAAGAAAAATGTATGATGTGATAAAATAAAATTATTGCAGTATGAGATTGAAATCAAATTTAAAAGCATTTGAAAAATATATATTTGAAATGCTTTGAATGCAAACATTTCAAAGTAAGTTTAGTTTGAAAATGTATTTTTGAAATGTAGCATTAATTTTCTTTAGAGAATTTTTATTATTAAAACACTCGTAATTTGTTACAATTTATCTAATTTGTAACACTTAATAATTTATAACATATAAAAAAAATTCTAAAATGACAAATGTGTCCTTTTTTGTCTCACTTTGATAACTGTTTATAGAAAAACATTCAATTTTCTGTTTTTTCAGAATTTCTTTAATTTAGTTTATTTCATACTAGCTTTTACCAGCGATTTCGTCGGCGTGGAAATTTTGATACGTTTGTGTGAGAAATGAAGGTCAGACAGCAATTGAAGCTATTCAAATGCGTGAATTTCCTACGTCAGTTGGGGTTATGCAATATAGATTAGAAATTTTAATTTAATTTATTCTGCTTTATTTTTATTCAAAAGTACTTCATAAATCCAAAAAAATCAATTAATTAACAATGTTTAATTTTAAATGCACCAAACACTAATTTAGTATATTCAGAATGTTTAATTAAATTAAATTCTAATTCCTTAAAAAAATTACAACCTGTTAGTAAATTTTCGAAAACAATGTAATCAATATTTTATAACATTTAATAAATCTGAAATATATAAATCAAAAAATAAAGTAAAACCTCTCTTTTTTTCAAATACTAATTGTTAATGCTCTCCCCGATTCAGCTGATAAACCGCCAAATCTGGCACTCCGATGGCGATGTGTTGGCGATTGTCAGGTTGCTCTCTGCCAGTCAGTTGGTATATAGTTCGCACCGTTCGAAGGTGTTAGTTTGTAGGAGCTATCGTGCTCATATAACTGTAAGCCATGGGGCGTTGTACAATTATTATGTAAATGGTGTTTGTTGATTAAATAGTACAGTCCACTTTGAAGCTTTACTGAGTCCCTAACACTAATAAAGTAGTATTTTTTAAATGTTTTTTTATTATATTCCCTCACAGATTGTTTTCTTATTGCTCTATTAAAAATAAAAACTTTGATCCAGTGGTCGAGCTCCTTCAGTATACAAAATAGCCATTAGATGTATTTATTCTGGTAAATTAGATTCTATAAAGTAGAAAATAATTGAAATTAAATCTCCCTTTTTCTCCAATTTCTAATAAAAGCATATTTTTAAAAATTGTTATCTTTAATTTTATTCAATTACATGTACTCTGTACATATTAATTTTGTTCAAAAGAATCTCTGATACCAAGGATGGATTAGTAGGTACCAAAAATTGCTGTTAGAAGTACTTTGTTTTGTGCATTTGCGGAGGAATCGGTACTGTTTACCACTATTTAAAGGAATGCACAGAAATCTCCAAACATAGGAAAACATCTGAAAGTTGAAAATAATGACTTGAGTACAGTACTGATGGTACCAGGTAATCTTAGGACTCTGAAGGAAATGATGCCAAAAATTGTCAGTTTTTTGCCAACTGTTAAAACGTTTTTAGAGGAGGAGGTGGTCAGTATTTGAGCACTTTAGGGCCAATGACCTCGAAGAGAATATCCGTTTGACGAATTCGATCAATGTAAGGATGAACATTTTTAAAGACCACAGTAGGCCACAACAAGTCTTGTCGATACTGCTACTTTCAGTGGTGGCGGGGTGGCCGGCTGTGCCCAAGAAGAAGTATAAATGCCATTTTAATAGATCCTCATAAATTCTCGCTTTCAAAAAATGTGTTTTATTTCCATTTTGTAGTTGACGAAATACCAGGTATTCTCAGGAATCTGAAGTACATGATGTCAAAAATTGCAGTTTTTTGCCAACTATTTGAAAGTTTATAGAGGAGAAGTTGGTCCTTTTTTGAACACTTTGGTGCCAATTAACTCGAAGAGAATATCCGTTTGACGAATTCGATCAATGTAAGGATGGATATTGCTAAAGATCACAGTCGGCCACAACAAATCTTGTCCATAATGCTACGTTCAATGATTGTTGGGTGGTCGGCTGTACACAAGAAGAAGTATAAATGCCATTTTAATAGATCCTCATAATTTTCTCTTTTTCAAAAAATGTGATTTTTTTTCCATTGAGTAGCTGACGAAATATTCGATTCCTAGGTTTCATTAATAATTTTAATTGTCTTGTTGCTTTTCAATTTTAAAAAAATCATACCACAAAATGGTTTCATAAATTATCTTTATTGCTTTGCGCTTCCCTGAATTAAATATTTATATGGAAAAGTGTTACTTTTTTCCCTCCTGTCTAGACTTAGTATATCTACTTTCTCTGATTGGTTCCTTTTTCTGTAGCTAAAATCTCGCTTTTTAACCCAGTCTTTATGCGTCCCTTATATCTCTGCTTCATCAGCAAAAAAATATCCCTCTATTTATGTAACAGGAAAGCGTATTCAAATTCAAAAATGAGAATTTTATTTTTCTTATTTTTATGGTCGAAAATGAAAATTGGTTTTCGATCCCTCCTGCCTTTTTATGGTTCGTTATTCAAGATTCGGGGACTAAATGTGCTGATTTTTATGTTACTTACAGAGGAAGAGAAATCGAGTTGAAATCGCGTTTTGAAAGACGACAGTTTTACCGTGACTTTCGGTGAAATGTTATTTTGTATACTTTTAAAATGTTGACTTCTCAAAGTAGGGGTAAAGATTTTGTTTGAGGAGTATTTCTAAATGCTAAGAAAAATAATTAGATAAATTTTTTACCTATATATATGTTTGTTAATCAAACAAATAATTAATTTAGAATGTATTTAATATTTTTTTCAATAATGTAGCTTTATAAAATTCACTGTCAGTTTTAATTAAATATAATTCGGCAAAAAATGGGTTGCCAAGCATGAGTAAAAAAAACTTTACCATTATTTGTTATAAATTGCACATATTTTATTTTCTTTCAGAAATTTTATTTAAAAATGTATTAGAATCACAAACATTTAGCACAATACTTTGCTTTTTATCTTCATCCTATCTTTCTTTTATTCTATATTTTATTCTTTCTTGAATAGTTCAAATTATTTTTTAAAAAATTCAAGATATTTAATTTAAATAAATGCATTTTTGGCATTATTTCCTTAATTGATGAATAATTAAATGAATAATGAATTATTTAAAATTAATGTTTAAAATTTTTCTAATACTAGAATAAAATCAATATACTAAAATAATGAGGTGAATAGAAACAGAAGCTTTCCAATTTTTTGATTCATCTATTTACAAGAGGCGTTCAAATGAAAAGGTCTGAAATGACACTGTCTGTGTAAATGAAGACTCTATTCAAAGTACACGCTATGGGCCTGAGCACAACGATTCCATTGACTAACGAGTCGAAGGATTCCTTGTTCCCAGAATTTCTGTAGCCGTTTCGAGACTCAGTCCTTCACGTCGACCTTGAGTTTTCCGTGCAAAATCCTTTTTGAATTCCATGAGCACAGAAAATTAACTTCAATGTGTATTGTGAGACACTCCAAAATCTACGCAGGCCCATCAAGAACACAAGACGGTGGCTATTCACGGAGGGTGTGGTTCTGCTCCATGATAACATGCGTTAACAAGTCCCCAGGGTCATACATATGGAGATGACCATCCACCCGAAATCCCGGACATGCCACCTTGTGATTATCATGTTTTTGGTAATCACAAGGTGACATGTCCCGGAAAAAACATAAGAAAGAGAAGCGCTTCGACTCGTATGGTGAACTCAAGGACTTTGTGAAGTACTTTACCAATTCCGTGTGTATGACCCTGGAAACGGGTGGAAGCGAATTATCACAGAGCAGAACCTTAACCTCCGTGAATAGACCTGGTCTTTTGTTCTTAATGGACCTACGTAGTATTCTAAGTGTCTCGTCAAATATCAATTTTCTAAATGTAAACGTCATCCATTCTTCACATGCATTGTCATGTCAATTGGGTGACTCTTTATAAGATGCTCTCATATGGGCATGCGGACACCCATACATGTTTTAATCTACTCCGGAGACTCCAATCGCATCCCACGTCTCGTCACGTTCTCCTGTAGCGGTACAAGCAAATATGGTGACGGTTACGTTGTAACGTAGTCCTCACCTTTTCATTTGAACACACTTTGCATATTCGGTTTTCTTCATAAATCAAAACTGCGCTGAAATGCATTGGTGAACACTCTTAAGAAACAAGCCTAATATTTGTATATGCAATAATTAGGTGGGTGTACGCTGTAAACGAATTATACTATTAAATTAAAAATGTTTTAATTTATTTATTGCATAATTTTGAATAATAATTATACTATTTTTTCATTAAATTAATTTTTTCAACGTTTTATCAATTTTTAACTTAAGGCTAAAAGGGATCTTTAAAATGACTTTTTTGCAATTTTCTCCTTTCATTTTAATTATTACTTACTCTAACCCTTTTGAAACAAAAGTTAATCTTGAAGTTTGAGTGTGAAATATCAAAATTAAACATTAACTATGTTTTTTTTTAAGTTTAAGTTGTTTTGAGTTATTACGTTGGTTGATCTTGATATTTCGTACTCAAATTTCAAGATTAATCCCAACTTTTGTTTCAAAATGGTTAGAGAAAGTAATAATAAAAATTGGAGTGCTTCCGAACAAATTTGGAGCGCCTGGAACATTGTTCATTAACGTCATTTATCACTGATATTATATTATATAACCCCCAAATCATAAATAAATTAACATAATTTTTTTTAATTTCGTGCGCCACCTCCTACTCTTAATGCCGTAAAATTTCAAGTTGCTAAGATGGAAATTGCAAAAAAGTCATTTTAAAGATCCCAGGTCGTCTTAAGAATGCGTATTCAAATCACTTTGACCCAAATACAGCTTTAAAATAATTATTTTTATAGCAAACTTGTGAAAAAAAAGTATCTGAAATTTAGATATAAAGCCAATTAACATAATTGGCAAACAGCCGAAATCACACTTTTTTTGAAACCTTGTGTTAAAAAGTTGTAAAACAAAATTCTTCTCTATTATATATTTTACATGTTTTGCTTAGACATTTCATAGAATGTCAGAATGTACCGTCAGAGTTTATGTTATACAGCATGTGACTCTAAAATATACGCTAAATGAAAATCTTCAGTTGCTTATTAAAAACTTCCTCAGCTGTTGCAGTTATTTTCTTCTTGTTAATAAGCATCCATAAAATGCCTGCTCATAATAAATCAGGATTATGAAACGGAAATATTAATGTTTTCTTGAAGGAGATTTTTAATAAGAAGCACGAAGTAAATCTAGAATAAGCTTCTTAAATTTCCTTCTTGTAAACGTTATTGATATACAGATGCAAATGTTGGTTATTTTTTCTTTCCTATTGTGAGTTTTGGGATATTCACATTTAAAAGCATACTGATATTCTGTTTGTTTAAAGGAAAACTTCTAAGAGTGTATCGCAAGAAAGTTAGCAACCTTTAAATTTAATAGAAAACTATTTATTTATCTTTTTTATTCTTATTCTTAAAGAGTTTCCAAGATGAAAATCATTGTTAAGTCCAAAAATAAACATACCTTAGCAACTTAGTTTTATTTGTCTTTGTGTAAAAGACGCTTCCATTTATGCCTAAGTATTAAAATTAGTTGATAGAATCTCTAATGCTTAAAAACGAAACAATCCGATCTAAAATTTTAAATTAGAAGCTAAAACATGAGCTAAAATATATTTTCAATTTGCGGTGAAAGTTCAAAGATGTTATTCAAACATAGTATCAAGATGAACGTATAAAATAACAAATATTGTCGAAAGATACTTTTAAATATTCTCAAGATTCTTATTTTAAAATATTTCTCTCATTTATTATAATCTCTTATCATTATTTGTAGCATTTCATACTCTTATTGCTAATGCAAATGTGTATGTCTTCATCACTATTATTTCAAATATTCTAAGTTGAAAATTTTTTCTTTTAAAATTCTGAAAGATATTTTTATAATCCTGTTAATGGGTTAATTTTTAGTTAATGGGTTAATTTGTAGTTGGATACCTTAATGCTCAATATATATTTTTCTTATAATATTATAAATTATGACACAACATTTAAGAAATTTATACTGTTACTTCCAATATGTCAACTAAAACATTAAAATATGTTTTTATAATATAGAATTTACTTTAGAAAAGCTAGCTATACATGATCAAATATTACAACTTTTATTTTTGTCACTCCGTGGAATCCCTTTATCTGCTTTGTTATTGAAACATTATTCTTTTTCACAAAATAATCACTAAGAAACAAGAAGCATACATTTTTAATTTTAGGAAGAAAAATAAATATAAATTATATATCAATTTAATTGTAAAATATAGAAGAATGCATTATCATTATAGCTGTATTACATAGTCAATAGGTAACAAAATTATAAATGGCAATTATTATAATAATAAATATGCAACAAAATTATAAATGGCAATTATTATAATGATAAATATGCAACAAAATTATAAATGATAATTATTATAATGATAAATATGAAAAAAATTATAAATAACAATTATTATAATGATAAATATGCAACAAAATTATAAAT
>JAOUZG010005720.1:763156-793300 GCA_026289955.1 Argiope argentata | reverse complement strand
ATTGTTTTTTTTTCTGGGAATAAAGTCATATGTCAGCAGTCTTGCCGGTATTTTTCTTCAATACTGATCGATTTTTTTGTGGTGAAAGTTATATATATTAATGATCTTAAAAAAATAATAAAATATAGCTAGACTTTTCTAATGTCTGAGATTTAATAAGGTTTTAGAATGGTATGCTTTGAAAAATAGAGAAATATCAGTGTTCCTTGGGAATAACTGTGAGACGTAGCTGCTGCTCAGGTTCAAATATGAATGATAGTTTAGTGAATCTCGTCTTTGAAAGGATTGTTTTTTTCTGGGAATAAAGTCATATGTCAGCAGTCTTGCCGTGATTTTTCTTCAATACTGATCGTTTTTTGTGGTAAAAGTTATATATATTAATGATCTTAAAAAGTTGTATATATATATATATATATATATATATATATGGCTAGACTTTTCTAATGTCTAAGATTTAATAAGGTTTAAGAGGGGTATGCTATGAAAAATAGAGAAAAATCAATGTTCCTTGCGAATAATTCTTAGTCATAGCTGCAGCTCAGGTTCAAATATGAATGATCGTTTTATGAATGTCGTCTTTGAAAGGATTGTTTTTTTTTCTGGAAATAAAGTCATATGTCAGCAGTCTTGTCGTGATTTTTTTTCAATACTGATCGATTTTTTGTGGTAAAAGTTATATATATTAATGAACTTAAAAATAAAAAAAGCAACTTTTCTAATATCCGAGATTTACTAAAGTTTAAGAAGGATATGTTACGAATTGTAGTGAAATATTAATGTTTAAAAGTATATTTATGAAAATATTTTATTAAGAAATCAATTGTAAGTTAAATTTTTTTAAATAAAAAACTAGTATTTGATTTCATTCAGACACCATTTTGTTTTTCTCTTACTTACATAATAAGGAAATTTTATTAGGTAACATTAGATAAAAAAGTATACGAATTTAGAAAACGAAATCCCCGAGTGTATGGTGGCTGGCGGTCTCAAAGTCCTCCATGTCTAGAGTAATACAATTAAGGGTACTGGGTCAGAGGTGATCGTTCTCTGAAACAGGTCTTAATTACAATCTGAGATGAATGAATGACCTCCTAAAAAGAGATGTGACGTGTTTGTAGCTAAGTCGTTCTCTTGGCCCTAGATGGCGCTACTTGTAAAACAAAGAGACGCATTTCTTAGGCTTAAAATCTGCTGATCGTATCAGCGGGGGCTTGTCCACGGCAAGTGCCATTAGTCACAACAACAACAACACAGAAAACTAAATCAGCTAAATCAAAATTAGATCATTGAATAAATGCATTTTTCAAACAATTGAATATGTACAGCTGTACAGTTATAAATTATCTAAAAAATTATTTCGAATTATTTCTATACCATCTCGATTACTGAATACAAACAAAGGTATCTATTTATCAAATGACCTAAAATATGTAGCTAATTAAGCTAAAAATATTGATATCTTTTAATTGCAACTTCCGGATTTTAAATATATTTATTACATTTATTTACTTTAGAAAAAGAAAATTACTCACTAGAAAATCCGTGAATCAAGTTTATTTAGTTTTCTTTATTCTAAGTGATAGCAATAAATAAAAATATTCTCAAAACAACCAAAATATTAAGTAAAGAAACGGAAATAAGCAAGCTAATTGGAAGCATAAATCATTCAAAAAAAGAAACAAAATCTTCCGCGTGATTTAAATTGCTCGTAAATTTGGTATAACAAAGCCAATAACTAATGCTCAAGTATTTTTTCAACCTTTTTTTAAAGCTCTGACAAGAAGACTAAAACAAGATTATATGTAGATCATTAATTCAAATGGAGGTCTGATAGTAGCCATCCAAATAACTAATAAAGGTAATTCTTTTAAATTGGAGGAATTAATTTGTTTCGTTATTTTGAATGGCCTCAAGCTCAGCGCTCTCTAAATTGCTAAAAACTATTTATAGCAACCATAAGAAATTCCTAATTTGTAAAATTAATGTAAAATGCATTTTAAAAGAAAGAAACCTCGTTTAACTAAGATTTTTTTAAAATGTTATGTACATTCATCTATGAGAGCATTCTTTATGAGCAAATGAATTATTAATAACTTTAAAAAAATTTTTATGTTGTAAATCGATTTTTGTATTTTGGTAATAAATTCAGCTTTTATTTTACCACATTTTATTTTGCTTCGACCAATTATAGATTAAATTTACAATTAATAGATTCTTAATTGAATTTGTAGTTACTAATTAACGGGCTTTTCTCCTTAATAATACAGAATTCTGAAATTTTGTAATTTTTTTTACTTAAAACGGATTAATTTATTACGTTTAGATTTTAATTATTTTATTGGTATTACAATTTTGTATAGAATATTCCTTAATTATTAGTAATGAATTTGATAATGCTGTAAAATTATAAAAAATTTTAAACACGAAAAATTCACTCAAAATAATATTTTTTTTATGAATTAATAGTAATATAAAAATAGAATCATATTACTAGAAAACTAGAAAAATATCATAAAAATGTCAGAGTTCAAAACAAAATTCTAAAATCACAAAATTTTGTGAACTTTGTCATAGAAATGATAAGATAATTAAATATAATTTGAAAATATATATATAAAATTTAATTTAAAACTAAACATATATTATGAATGGAATTACAATTATTGCAATTACAATTTTATTTTAATATCTTTTTATGTGCTATATCTTGAAGATATATTTCTATATCTTGAAATTTAAATGTGTGTGTGTGTGTGTGTGTGTGTGTGTGTGTGCCAATCGTTCCATTTCACAAAAGAGAAGATGAAAGGGCATAGTATTCTTAATTCTTTGTTCTTGAATTGAGTTATCTTACTGCAGTCTATTTAAATAATGTCAAAACGAAATCTAATGAAAATTAAAATGAAGTCTGCTATGGATATTTCAATGTATCATGTCAGAACATGATTTCTTGAACGGCCAGGCACCAAGTGCTCGTGCTAGTTAAATTGTATTTTTTATTCCTTTTAATTGTTTTATTGAATTAGTCACTGGACTGCCCTGCAGGAATCATGGAGTAAACTATCTACAGATTAGTGGAATCCATGCCACACCATGCTGTGCACTTCTGCATACTAGTAGAGCTCCATATGATATTAGATAGGTGTACCAGTTTTTTCGGCACTTCATTTTATAATGAGTATGTGATTCGTTACTAAATATTTTATTTAAAACACACACACACTTTTATATTTAAAAAAAGCTGTCGATCGAAACTTGGTCTTTCATATATTATAATGCAAAATGACGTATATTAATTATTTACTTTATTTCGTCAATAATTTGAATAGTGAATTTCAATATTTTGAAATTAATTTAGTAAATCGAATAAAAAAGGATTGAAAATGGGAATTTTCATTTCAATATTAATTTTAATGCATCTTGTTTTTGTTTATATGCAATTTATTTTTTTAATAAGTTATTTCCAGAAAAAAAATGCCTTACTAATAATAATGTCATTCATTAACAATATATTTTTTTCACCCTTTGATAAAAAAAACTATATTTAGTAACAATATTTTTTTTAAAAAAATCTTTTTCAATTCAGCCTTAAGAATTGAAACTTCATCTCTAAAAAAAATCATATAAAAAAAACCTAAAGAAAATCGAAGGCCCTTGTCATTACTATCGAAACAATATGTCCTTTTCCCCTCTTACTTCACAATGTAACAAGATACTAAGAGGAAACAAATTTCAACGAAACGTTTCCTGACGAAAAGAAAACTACTTTTATTTTTCAACCTTCTTTACAAAAGATCTCGAAGAAGAAACAAGTTTTTATTACACCTGGGAGGAGAAAAAAAACACACTTCTTGTTTTCCCTTGAGTATATTAGTGGGACTCATGTCCGCCATTATAGAAACTAGATCGCTAAGTGTTGTCGTTTTAAATTGAGTAGTGAGACGCACTCCACTTGCTATAAAATTTCTATTTTCTTCTTTTTCCTCGCCTCAAGCGTCTCAAAATTTCAGAACACATTCCATCATCTTTATGAAAATATTTCTCGAGTATTTATTTTACCATTAAAGGGTGAAATTGAGTTTGAATGACAAGCTGCACGGAGCTTTACTATTAAAAGTAAACTGCTTTCCCTTGCCTTTTATTTTGAAAGAATGTGTTATTTTTTTCATTGATAGATATGCAAATATCGATAAATAAAACAGACTGATGATTGATTTTCTTTATGATTTAGAAGAGGAAGAATTCAATTGGTGAATTGGATTTTGAATTTGATGTAATGGAATCAAATTATGCTTTCGAACTACATATGACATGCACATTCTAAATACAAATTTTTGATATGCTTAGCTGATACTTTTCTGATACTGATATATGTTGTAACTTCAGTAGCATGACTTGGCTATGTTGTTTTAAAAAATAATTAATGTTTCGGTGTCCTTCTGGCAGCACTGGTATATTCTGGCTAGGAAAAGTTGGCTGTTTGTCATCAAATGATCCATTTTGTGACATGACTTGACTTCTTCTTCTGGTGTATAATCGATCACACCTTTCACCACTGAACATAGCAGTATCGACAGGATTTGTTGTGGCCGACTGTGGACTAGCAATGACCATTTTCGTCAAACTGATATTCTCTTTGAGATAATTGGCTCGAAAGTGGTCATAAACTGACCACTTCTTCCTCAATAAACTTTCAAACAGTTGGCAAACAAACTCACAAGTTTTTACATCATGTCCCTCAGAGTCCCAAGTTTACCTGATACCATCAATACTGAACTCAAACTTAAGCCATTATGTTCAATTTGCAGATGTTTTCTATGTTTGGAGATTTTTGGGCATTCCTTAAAATAGTGGTAAACAGTACCGATTCCTCCAGAAATGCATTCCTTTACCAGCATTCTTCAAAATGTTTGGAAATATGCAGGGAATCTCTCATGCCCTGATACAATCTGGATTACCAGTGGATAATATTTCCTGGCTATATTGTTTTCCGAAAATACTTATCGTTGCGGTTGTGCTTTGGTAGGTAGCACTGGTATAGTCTGTCTCGGAAAATGGGGCGGCGTGTCCTCAAATGATAAATATTGATATTTTATCCCACTTTCTTAAAACAATTTCCCCGTATCAAAGATCATTTCGTTTCATCTAAACACGCTTAAATAATCATTTACGCGTGTTTATATGAAACGAAATTTTACATATAGTTCAGTTCAATTGTATTTATTAAATATATTGTTTCTCTACTCGTCTTCTCGTTTTGAACTTTTCTCCCCTTTCAACAAATAAAAGTAGTCAGATACGGACGATTTCCGAAAAGAAACCTCTAATTCGTCAGAATTTTTTTTATATATCAAGATCCAAGTATCATAATTTCGAGTCAAATCTAGATTTCGGCCCAAGTAAAAAAATTTATAGCTTATATAGTTGCCTCATTTAAATGGGATAGAGTTATTTATAATAATTAAAACTTACTCATGTGGACTTCCTCATAAGTTTGCCTTGAAAAAATAACAGTTTTTGTATCAACTGTCAAAAAAATATACTTCGTTTTAATCGCTTGAATATTATGAAGGCTACATTAACGCAAAAATATTAGCATGCCAGAACATGATGTTGTTTTTGGGGATGAGGTTTTTGGTGTCAACAAAGTTCCTTAATAGAAAAATAAAAATTTTAATCCATAGGTGAAAAATTGAAATTTTATTATCAGCATGAACATCTAAAAAAATCGGCTTTTAATAACCCGTTGTCATAGCATTTACAAAAGCTCTGAATAAAAAAATAAGTTAATGGCTACAGAAATAAAACCTATAAAAATGTCATTTTGAGCATGTCATTATACGAAATGAAATAAATAGGAGATGTGATTTTTTTTAAAACGATAAATGTAAGACAAAGTTTTTTTTTGGATCGTTTGCAATACTAAAGTGACTCATTCAATGAAACAATTAAAATGAATAAAAATATAATTTAACTTGCACGAGCACGTGGTGCTTGGCCGTTCAAGAAATGATGTTCTGACACGATGCATTGAAATATGCTTGGCAAATTTCATTTTAATCTCTTTTTTTTATTATGAAACTTTTTTGTCAATATTCTTAATGTTTGAATTTTTTAAAATGAAATGGTTACAATTTTATTTTTATTGAGAAGTTATAATGAATTTAATATTTATATTTTATATAATATTATTTTCGTTTTTATATCACTGTATTTTAAATTGACGCCCATGACATTTCTTAAAAGACATAATGAGTTCTTATTATAATCAAATTAATATTAAAGAATCAAAATTTCAATATTAAAGAAATTAAATATTAAAGAATTTATTCCATATTAATATGAAAAACAAATATTCTGGTTTAACAATCTAGCAATCAAATAAACTCGAGACATATTTGAACAAACGTATCACTATTTTTTTATTTTATTTTTAAGCACATTAAATATCGTCTGGAAAATAGTTTATCTCTTCTTTTTTGTTCCCTAACTTTTCAAAATAGTCATATCTTCTAATGCTCTGTGAATTTTATTAATATTATATTTTATCTCAAGAGCGTTGAAAAACTTTTAGATGAATGAATTTTTGAAAGAATCGCTCTTAGCTGCGCATTAAAGATAAGGCTGTTTATTGAAAATATTCATTCTTCACCATTCTTCTTCTGTATATGACATTTTTAAATATTTACGCACTCTGCTCGTGGTGTTTATGAGATAAACAAAACTTTCTGCTGATCTCCGCATTTTGACGTTCTGAACAACAATGCAACTAAGTATCATATTGTGCTGAGTAGGAATTTTTAGGAATTCAAAAAGATAGGAATATTATTTTGATGCTACTAAAGTAGTCAAGCTGAATTGGCAGTCTCTGCATTTTATAAGGATATGAATTTTCAATTTTAAGCTTTAAAAGAGTTCTAATTCTAATGTTTATTCGTCTAATCTAAGAATATGGAAGTTATATTTCTGTCTAATCGAACATATTGGAATTTTATGGGCAATAAAATTGAGATTTATTTTATTTGGATATTTATGTTAAGGTCTCTATTTTTAGAATTTCATTTCTCACATGGCTAGGGCTTAAGTAAAAGCTCAGACACAATATTTTCCCAAATGTGACATATTCTCTTTTGAAATCTTTGTTTTAACCCTCTAAACTTTTTAAAATCATATTTCTCTGTCTAGGAGCACATTTCCATAATGCTAAAAATAACATATTTTTATTTTATAGACAGTCTAGACAACAGATTTTCGGATTTTTATTTTGGAGAGAAGAGGAAAAATAAAAGCGTGTCTGTCCATCAGTCAGTGTTTACGAACATAATAATCATCAAATGGGTGTAGACTTTACAAAACTTTCACTCATCAATAAATATACTTGTGTATTATTAAAGTCCTGTATAGCTGCGAAGGGCCCTATTATCATGTAATCTATGATAATTAGTCTCAAAGATGCGGTTTATAAAATAACAGATAATATGCAGATTTTGAACACAGAATTACAAATCAAATCACATTAACACATACTAATGTCATTGATTTAAGTAAATCTGTTGATGAGTTATTGCATATATATAAGCATGTGACCGATGGACGGTCAGACCGATTACAGAGGGATTCCAAAATTGATTAGAATTTATAATTTAAAGGCTAAATATATGCTCAAAATTTTATCTAAATGCATATTTGCCTTTTGGAGTTATCGAATTTGCTTTGTAGCGTTAGCCTTATAAGCCAGATAACATCTCAGATGCCGAAGTCGGCTTTTGTATTATGGTCATGTTACCCGGCTACAGGCCCTAGCGTCGCAGGTTCGTATCACGATCTTCAATCGGTACGCTGGTGACCTTGACAACGCAACCACCCACAACTGTCGTGGTGCCATTTACTCGCAGCAAAATCGTCAGACTCACTTGACGTAAGCAAATAAAAAACGAACAAAATTGCCAGACTCACTTGACGTAAACAAGCAGCAACTGACCATAATGCTTGGCGCAATAGAAATCGTTCACTTCCCTGCCTACTCACTAGTGGGGGAGTACTGTAGCGCTAGCCTTATAAGCCAGATAACATCTACGATGCCGAAGTCAACTTTCGTATTATGGTCATGTTACTCGGCTACTGTCCCTAACGTCGCATGTTCGTATTGCGACCTTCACTCGGTAGAGCTTGTAATCGAACAATCAGACAGATTTTCTTTAAATGAATTTTGTTCAAAATAATATAGAAATATACAAATACAGCGTTGTTTCTTCTAATGACACTTGCCATGGACAAGTTTGATGATGCATCAGGCGAATTTTAAGCAGAATTGGTGCCTCTTGCTTTGAATTTGCACCGACTAGAGCCAATAGTACAACTTAGCTACTCACTCATCACATACGCTTGCACTGCCCTTTTTTTACAGGGGAGTACATTCAGGCACATCACAGGTAGAATATGGAAGAATAACCATGGACTCACCCAAAGAATGTCAAGGGGAAGATCCCCTACACCTATGCCAGGATGAATATAATGTAAAACTACACAAATAGAATGTAAAATTCATAAATATGAGTTCATCCGTTGAGCTCCGTTTTCGAATTTGACACAAACAGTTACATAAGCATGGGTTTCTGATACACAAATGTCTAAAACATGAAAAACCTTCAAAATGACGAATTGAACCTTCTAGTCAATTATAATACTTTCCCTTATGTTTTTTTGTATGTGAAAAAAAATACATGAAACAAAATACCTGAAATTTCGCTTTTGAATTTGTAATCAAAGATGTATGAATCCATCAACTTTTTGGACCAAATCATTCAAATATCTATATGTCTTATATTTAGATCTATATGAGTGCAATAATCTAAAAACTCTAC
Source organism: Argiope argentata (assembly GCA_026289955.1). NCBI lineage: Eukaryota > Metazoa > Arthropoda > Arachnida > Araneae > Araneidae > Argiope > Argiope argentata. The sequence goes on along the minus strand of JAOUZG010005720.1, from coordinate 784,436 downwards.
CTGTTATTGTATAAGTTTTGGTGAATGATACTTTTTCTCCAAAATATAAGATATGCTCCGAATTTTAAACACATCATTTGTTTCTTTATTTTTCTCAGTATATGAAAGCGATATTTGAAAGTACAAGGAACTGTATAAATAAAATTCACCAGTATATTTTCATATCAACCTTGTATATTTATGTAATATTTTCAATGCTTTTTGTTATTTAGAAAGAGTGCAGACTTGAATCACCTTGATAATTAACTAAAAAACTAAACATAAAATATTCTGTATTGTATTAAAAAAAATCAGAAATTTTAAGTGAACACATTTTTATTGATTTCAGATTTCTATTTATTTTTCTTTTATCATAAATCATGAGCATCTATACTTAATATTCAATAAAGGCTAAAATTCCTTTTATTATTATCTAATAATAAAATTTAAGTCTCATAATTATTATGAGACATATTAACTCATAATTATCTCATAATTATTAATTAAACCCCAAATATTAAATATTTCTCCCTTTTTTAAGAATGAAAAAGCAGTAAGATTTTACAAGAACCCTTACATGAATAATTATAGGGAAGAAAAAAATATATAAAAGAAAAGTTAAATTACAAAGACTTGTGCAGCTTTTTGCCTCGATAAGTCTTCACATACATTAAATTAAGCAAATGAAAACTCCTGATATCATTTTTAAAGCAGATTATTTTATTTTACGCTCCAAAAGCACAATACCTTGACTACATTATTAATAAGTGTATGAAAATAGAAAGACAGGGACTTTAAATAATGTATTTATTAATCTTAATCTAGCTAAGGTGAAGCTTAAAAATGTTACTGAAAAATTCTCTGATAAAAATCCTATTAAATTAGGCTCCTTTTCTTTATTTTCTTAATCAAGATTAATTCTATCCTATTAGCTGGAAAGTATGAAAAAATGTCCTTGTACTGATATTTCAAATTTTCTTAGTTTCGAATTTATTTATTTTTTTAGATTCAGGATTATCTTTCAAACTGATTAGACGTATTTATTATTACGGTAATATTTAAAACTTTGCTTTTGACAAAAAGATATTTTGAACAAGATATTATATCATTTTAATTCTTGTTTCGCATCTGAAAAATGAAATAATATTTTTGCTGACGGATTTTGTCTTATTTTTATTTGCTTATTACGATGTATAAGATTAGCTAGAATTTGAAACTACATTAGAATTAATAAGAGAAAAATCTTGCATCTTTAAATTTTGGCGATATAGCATCGTCAAAAACTAAGCAAATACTTTCCTTAAACCTTGCATAATATGTTTTTGAAAAGAGAGTTCGTTACCAGCAGAGCAGTATTAAGCAATCTATACTACTATTATAAATGTGAAAGTTTTTATGGATGGATGATGTTAGTCAATTACACTACAACAACTGAACGAAATTGGATGAAATTTAGCATAGAGATAGATTAAAGTCTAGAACAGGATATAGGCTACTATTTATCCCATTTAATTAAGTGGTTAATTTTTAGTCAACTTTCCCGCCAAAAACTTTCGTTTCTCCTCCGCCAAATGAGTAAGGCTTAACATGTTTTGGACCGGTTATTTCATAAGATTCTATTTATTTTCTTGGTGTTTCATGTATTTAAGATTAAAAATTATTAATTAATTGGTCTTTCTGATTCATTCTGCAGTACTTTTGAATTAAAATTAAGTTACTTTTCCGTTAGCTGAGAGTAAGCGTGAAATCGCCAAAGAAATTTGGCGGAATTCTACCTTATTTAGTTATTTTTTGCTTGCACCTGGATACGGAAAAGTACCAAAATATAATGTAATAAAGGAAATTAAAAATTTTTAATCCGTATTATCCCGCACTACATTCGGACATTTCTTTAAAATTTGGTGTTGAACATTTTTTTTTGGCGAAAACTATTTTCAAACACTCAAGAATGATACGGTTTGATGACATTTTACATTATGATTAATCGCCAGTTCTCATACATACACATCAAAATTTCCACGCGCATAAAGTCGAGGGTAAAGGCTAGTTTAAACATAGAAACTGCATTACGCTGTCAATACATAATTGTTTCCTAAAATTCTTAACTGATAAGGAAGAGATGCTAGTTATTTAAAAATTGGAATAACAACATTCTATAATTTTTGTTGTTGCTATAAATACTTAATAATGATTCAATGATGTATAAAGATTAGAATTATATATTGATTATCCCTTTCAAGGGCTGGATATTAAAATTTTTGAAAGATAATGAAAATATGCAAACATAGATTAATAGGTTCATTAAAAAGTTATGTAGACATATTTTTTTCAATCAAATTTTTTAAATCTCTCCTTTAATAGGAAGTAGTATCCTCTTTTGATCACGTGTCTAGAACATTTCCTGTGGAAAAAAAATCTTTCAAAATATTTGCACAATTTTCTAATTATAATAACAGTGTGATTATGTTATAATAATAAACATTTTTATTTATGTTTTAGGTAATTTGAAACATTTAAAATATTAAAAATACAAATAAAAAATCGTTATTTATATCTTTTATGTATAAATAATAAAAAAAAGTAACAATTTTAATTTAATACAAAATATTAATTTAGAATAAGAAATGGCTAAAATTCTAAAAATATATAATCACTGTTAAATTTAAAATAAAGAATTAAAATAAAAAAAGAAATTAAGAATGACTCCTTATTTGGCATGAAATTTATCAAAACATATAGGATTGTGTTTTTGCCTAACACACAATTGCACATTCCATGTTTTGCCCATTATCCGTGTTTTGGGCTCATTTTTTTGGAACTGTACATAATTCTTTTCGAACTTTAAAGAAAAAATATTCCCTAAAAATAAAATAGAGCATGAGCTTTAAAAACAAGCAATATAAAAAAAAAACAATTTTTTAAAATCAATTCCTACTTTGGATATTAGGAAAAATTTTGTAAGTTAGAATTTTTTATGTTAGTTATTTTTTTATTAAATAAGTGCAGTAGCTCCCCTTTAAAACGGAAGAAGGGGTGCAATAACTTCTAAGGGTAGGAACCCCTGAGCATCCGAATAACTACCACCTTTGACTCAGTACCCCCAGTGATATAACTTTCGAAATGGAGAACTTTGTGAACAGGTTCGAACTCACAGAACAAAGAATTCGAATCCAACTCCCAACCAACAAGTGATATCCCGACATAACAATTGCAATTACTATATATAACTAGTATAAAGGCGAAAAAAATAGTTAAAAATTTGTTATAAATATTTGATAAAACTGTATTAACATCAAATGTCATCGACTACAAGTTTAAAAGAAAATTACTTGAACTTGATTGGATGATTAAAACGTATTTTATTAAAGATTGAAAATGTGAATACGATCTATAAATATAGGGAGAGTGCAAGCTAATAGTAGGAATTGAATAAGAAACCACGTGGAACGGAAAATTAATATGGAGATGTGAAATGTTTTCTAACTTTAAATTTGAATGATCTTCCTCAGAAGACAATAAACAAAACCCCCCATCCCCGAATACAAAATCTGCTTCATACCCATCTTAGAAAAAATACCAAGTTATTGCTTTAATACGGTTACTAGAGACGGCATAACATAATCTAAACGAGCGCAGAAACAGACTTACTAAATGGGCTGTGTCCCTATGAAACCACTCAGAAATCAACCCCTTTGGCTAGTTCTTACACTAATTTGAAGTTTCTAAAGAAACATGATTTCAAACCTCATTAGTATTATAAGAAAGTGGGTTACTTATTTTGATAAAATTTCAGCTCTTAAGAACTCAAAAAATTTCCAAATTTCAGGCAAAAATTCGAGGCATTTTTAAAAAAAATTAATACCAATATAAAAATTAAAATGAAATCTGCAATGCATATTTCGATAAATTATGTCAGAACATTATTTCTTGAACGGATAAGCACCACGTGCTCGTGCGAGTTAAATTATATTTGTATTCATTTTAATTGTTTCGTTGAAGGAATCTTTTTAGTATTGCAAGCGATCCAAAAATTTTTGTCTTGCATTTATGGTTTAAAAAATATTCACATCTCCTATTTATTTCATTTCGTATAATGACATGCTCAAAATGACAATTTTATAGGTTTTATTTTCTGTAGTATTTATCTTATTTTTTTAATCAGAGATTTTGTAAATGAAATGGCACCACGTTATTAAAATCTGATTTTTTGAGATGCTCGTGCAGATATTAAAATTTTTATTTTTCACCAACGGATTTTTTTTTATTTTTCTCTTACGGAATTAGGTTGACGCCAGAAACCTTATCCGTAAAACAAAATCAAGTTCGGACATGATTATATATAATTGCTTGAGTTTCCATCTATTCATTAAAAAAGAAATTTTTGTATTTTTCGAACAATTTTTTTAAAGTTTTAAAGCAAATAGTTATTATTTTTTAAAGAAAATTTTCCCATTTGTGTCCTCTTTTAAGACCACTGCCCCTGGAAGACCTATTATGTAGGATGTAATGGTAAATTAACTTGAAAACCTATATAAGCAACGTAACACCTATTTACATCATTTTGATCAATTTACTAATGATATGTGTATGCCTATAGCTAACTACTCAGAAATTAGCTATTGATCAAAAATTAACATAAATATTCTATATATATTAGATAATACTAACTGAATAACAGTCGTTTTGATAGTCCAGAAACCTATTTTTTATTTACTACTATTATTTCACACTAGAAGAGGGCTCTTGATATTAATACATTTTTTTTCAAATATTAATTCCTTAATTAAATTTATTTAATTTTTATATTTTAAATAGAGTTTTAGCAGTTTATATTGAAAATTGAAACCGACAGGCAGTAGCTAAATCTGTAAAATGAAAGGATTTCAGTATTTTTCACATGAAGGCGAAGAATGCGAGTTCAATTCTTGCGAAACTCAATATCTTTTCCCCAATTATTTATATTACTTGTAATTATTTAATAAAGAGTGAATAAAAAAATTTATTTGGGGACTTAAATAAAATTTGACTTGATTTTTTTATATTACTCGTTTGCATTAATCTTTGAAGAACATTTCATGTGTCCTGTTTATTTCATACTGACATGTGCTAAAAAATTAAATTTTATTAGCGTTAGTTTAAAATAAAATATAATTTTTGATTTTCTTAATTTGATGGTAAAACTGGTTAAGGTAAAGTGGCTTTGGTGGTTAGCTGTTAAAGGTTAATTTTTTTTCTGAACACTTAACATGCTTGTGCAAGTTAAATTTTATTTTTATGGAAAATGTTGTTGGAAATAAAACTTAAAATATCTTTTTAAATGTATTAATTTTTTTAAAAAAATGGCACTTTAAAGTAATAAATAATACTTTAAAGCAATATGTAATACTTTAAAGTTAAAAAGTGCAGTTTAAAGTATACTTTAAAGTAATAAAATATTTAAAGTATACTTTTATACTTTATTACTTAAGGTATGCTTTAAAGTGATAAAAGATTTAAAATATACTTTTACACTTTATTGCTTAAGGTATGCTTTAAAGTAATAAAAGATGTTTTTAAAGTTTTAAGAAGATGAAAAATCTTTTTTGTGCTATAATATTTTCGAAAGTTATCGTTGCAAAAACGTCAAAGTCTTGTTTAATTTTCTAATTTATTAAAATATTAGAAACTCGCCCTAAGGTGCATAATCTCATACTCCAAAATACAAATTTGTAGTTTTAGTTTGTTAGTTTTAAGTCAAAGAATCTGTGAGTGTTGAGTTTAATTCACAACTGGTATTCTAGGCAGATGACACTCGCTTTGAAAGTGCGTGTGAATAAATAAATAAGTCAACAAAAGTGTAGTAATAAAACAAAAATTTAAAAATTATTAGAGTTTAACTAAGAAATAATTCAAAAATAAAATTGGTATATTTGGAAATCTAATTATTACTTATTTATTTAAGTTTTAAAATAGATAAGTGGTTGTTTTTTTTAATAATATACACTAGATACATACACTATAATATACACTATATGATACTAGAGAAAAAGCAATGATTTAAATTATTTTTTTTATTTTAAGAATTTAATAAGAAACTAGAGTCAGCATATTCGAACCAAGAATTAAATATTTACTAAATTTAGAATGTCTAGTTCCAACGATCTTCCTATTAGAGATCTTCCTGTTCTATTTTCAAAACATATTTCATCGTGAATCTCGTCTGCCATTATTTATAGAAAGTACACCTACGAATAAATATTATGAAGCAGTTCCACTCGATATTTTGAAAAAGTTTTAGGTTGGGGAAAAAGAAATCCATTATTATTTTATAGCCATCAATCGAGAAAATGATGGATTTCCTTTTCCATTATTTTCAAAAATTCCATAAAGAAAATAATGGAAAGAAATGAAAATTAGTGGAAAGGAATCCATTATTTTCTGCTTAGATGGCTGTAAAATAATAATGGATTTCTTTTTACTCAACCCTAATATTTGTGATCTTCTGTATTCTATAATACAAATATTATGAAATGGCTCCTTTTGGTATTTTGTAATGGCATTTGAGATATCCTTTAACATTTAATTTAAATGCTCGCTAGATGTACCATAGTTTTAAACGTATGCAATTGCTACTAGTTTTCTTCTTTATAATAATTATTTCTACCATATTTTTTAAAAAAATGGCCTCTTTCCTTTCAGAGTACAACGAGCTAACAGCAGTGGTCGGATCTGAGATCAGCATACCATGCAACGTAACACCTGCCATACCAGACGACCAAGTGACTTTGATATTGTGGTACAGAGGAGAGTCTGGCAATCCCATCTACAGTGTCGATACCAGGCAAGTCCACGGTGTCGCACCAAAGAAAAACGCAAATAAGCAACTGCAAGACAGGGCTACATTCAATATCACTCGGACGCAAGCCAATCTGAACATAAAACCGGCGAAGGAAAATGATGGTGGAGAATACAGATGTAGAGTGGATTTCAGAAGATCTAGAACGATGAATTCTGTAATGAAAGTCATCATTGTTGGTAAGTTTCTTTCTCATATATTAGTATTACTTTTTTGGAAGATGGAATTTTAGAATCATTTTTCCATTAACCATTTCATTTGCTAGAATTTTCATATTTTGTGCACTGGTGGATTCTCAATAGTAATGCGCTGCTGTAGTAATTTCTAAATTTAATTGGTCGATTGGCTGAGTTGTTTTCTCGTACAAGAGCCCTATGTGACTAAGCTGCGCCAAACACGAGATCATAGTACCATTTCATTCTTTAAACATCAATTAAAAGGAATATTGAAAGATGCTTTAAATGAACTTATAATAAGATGATAAGAAGAACTCAAATGAGTTTGTCGATATCTGTATATTTTAGATAAAGAAAGAGGTTTTGGTGAGGATTTTCTCCCACCAGGTTTTTAAAGGTAATAGAATTCTTACCAAAATGGCTGAGCCTACTAATGTCAAAATTTAGACATTCCATTAAGATGTGTTTTATCAAAAGAATTCGTTTTCAATGTAGGAGAGGGTTCTGAACAGAGCAGAAATTTATGGGCCATCCTGGTATGACCAATTCAAGAGGAATCAAAATAACTTCTCTTTCATGATAAAAATTATTTATTTGAGTGTCTGACAGAAGGATGAAACGTATGTAATTATTAGAGTACTGTTTATCCCATATACACTGAGGTGACAAAAGTCATGGCATAACAATATGCAAATATACAGATGGCAGTAGTATCGCAGCGAAAAAGTATAAATGCGCAGTTCATTTTCCGGAGCTTTCATTTGTGTTCAAATTATTCATGTGAACAGGTTTTTCGTGATTTATGGCGGCACGACGAGAATTAACAGACTTTGAACGTGGAATGTTAGTTGGAGCCAGACGCATGGGTCATTGCATTGCGGATATCGTTAGTGAATTCAACATTCCGAGATCCACAGTATCAAGAGTGTGCCGAGAGTATGAAATTTCAGGCATCCCATCCCATCATGGACAGCGCAGTGGGCGACCACCTGCACTTAACGACCGAGACCGCCGACGTCTGTGTAGAATGGTCAATGTTAATAGACACGCAACACTTCGTCAAATAACTGCAGGAATCAATGTGGGACGTACGAGGGACGTTTCCGATAGGACTGTGCGGCGAAATTTGTCTTCCTTGGGCTATGACAGCAGAAGACCGACTCGAGTGCCTTTACTGACAGCACGACATCGCCTGTAGCGACTCTCCTGGGCTCGTGAGCATATCTACTGGTCCCTAGACCGGTGGAAAACTGTGGCGTGGTCAGATGAGTCACGATTTCAGTTGTTACTAGCTGATGGTAGAGTTCGAGTGTGGTACAGACCCCTCGAAGTCATTGACCCAAACTGTCAGCAAGGCGCTGTTCAAGCTGGTGGTGGCTGCATAATGGTGTGGCTGTTTTTACATGGCATGGACTCGGTCCTATGGTGCAACTGAACCGATCATTGACTGGAAATGGTTATGCTCAGCTGCTTGCAGATCACTTGCAGCCATTCATGGACTTCATGTACCCGCACAACGATGGTATTTTTATGAATGACAATGCGCCATGTCACCGGGCCAGAACTGTTTGCGATTGGTTTGAAGAACATTCCGGATAATTCCAGCGCATGATCTGGCCACCTAGATTGCTTGATATGAATCCCATCAAGCATTTATGGGACATCATCGAAAGGTCCGTTCGTGCCCAAACTCCTGCACCATCCACACTTTTACAATTAGGGACGTCTACACAGACAGCATGGCTCAATATTCCGGCAGAGGACTTCCAACGACTTGTGGACTCCATGACACGTCGAGTTGTTGCACTTCGCCGGGCAAAAGGAGGACCGACACGATATTAACAGTCATCCCATGACTTTTGTCACTTCAGTGTATTCTGCCATTTTTTCACTATTAAATTACTGGCAACCTGTAAAGCGTCATTTGTAGAGACACAATTTTCAAGTACTAGTGAAGCAGTTTTTGAAGTTTGGTTAGTTTTGTTCTTGCCCAATATTCCTGAATATCCAGGGATCCAACAAAAAGCAATTCGCTTCCCCTTAATTGTTAAATAAAGGAATATGTCTGCTCATATAAGCTCTAAAGGATTTTTGTAACTATTTATTTTTTTAGGGACTCAATAGCACTTTTCGAATCCGTATATACAATATAGTTTTAATCAAAATTTTCCATTTTTTGCATAGCTAAATAAATGCGAATAAATAAAATCGAAATTTAATTATTATTCAAACATTTGTAAAATTTAATCTTGATACCATGCTAATGGTGCCATCTAATAACCAGTTACTAATAAAATTGATTCAAATTTGAAAGTTCAACTGGACACATTTCTTTCCTTTAAAACCTTATTAAATATATGAATTAAAAACTGATTTTAAACAAAATTGTTTATTATATCTTTGCTTTGCCAAATTTTGAGTAACTGTTACTTTTTTGAATATATGATTGTACTTCTGATTTGTAATACCTAGAAATAATCTCTTAAGGTAAAATAATAAAAAAAAAATGTACCAATCGTCCTTACTTAACTACTTGTCCACCCTTGCCAGTTTTATTCTACAAATTAATGTTTATGATTTTTGGTATGTCATCAAGTGTATCTTGTCCTCCTCCGCCTTTAATTTTCAAAAAAATTAAATAATAATATCTGATTTTATTGTACAATTTTAATTTTTTTAACAGAATATTAAGTGATAGAGTTCACTACCTTGAATCATTGCACCGATTTCAAAACATTTTGTTTCATGTGATTTTTCATACTGCCTGGAAATGTTCACAAAATTTGTCTTCCAGTACATTTTAACATTGTCTTTTCCAGTACATTGTCTTTTCTGTACATTTTAACCGACAAAACAAAATTTCCATTTCCTTTTTAATGGAAATACATATAGTGTAGCAAACCTTTTGAAATATCTCTAGGAAATGAGCAGTGGTAACAAAAGAACGTCACTAATTAAATATCAAACCACTTGTAATAATAAGAATAGCACTAATATAATACAAAGAAGAAACTGGTGAAATCATCACAGTTTATGTAGCTGGAGAATGGTACTTTGGATTTATAAATTACTTTTAAATGGATGAATGATGATTTTTAATACATTTATTGTAGATGAATTATGGACCTACGTGCTCTCTTCGTGAAATATTACTTTTCAAGAATATAGTAATAATAGTGAAAATAAAGTAAATGAACAATATTAGAAATCAGAAACTGATGATAATAACTGAGAAATAATGAAATTAATAGCTGTTGAAACGTTTCAGTCCCTTCAATTTTATTAGCAAATAAATTATTCTATGAATGGTATGTACCTTAGTATACAATACTGGCCTAAAATATACAGGGTGTTCATTAATTATTCTCGGGGTTTCCGTACCGCATAATTTTTGAATAAAAAATATTACGCAAAAACCGATTATGTATTCGTAAATTACAACTCAAAGAATTTTATTTGACATCAATACGATTTTAGCACATTTGTGGTCTGTTTAATTATGACGTCATAAATAAAAATGGCAAGAAAAAGCAATGTGCGTATTGTGGTTTTTCGAAACTATATCAGTCATCACTGATAACCCTAATTGTAAAATAACCTGATGAAGCATCCCAGAAAGCAAAAATTTCCCCTATTTTCGAAAATATTCCAGCTCTTCTTCTTCTACAAGAAAGAATATTCTTCTTTAAAAAATGAAAAAAAAATGTATTCTGACAAGTGCTCGAATCTCCATACGTCATCTTCTCCTAAAAAGTCACTTGGTGGCTTCAGACACACCCTACATTCTTATTTTTCTTTGTCTAGAACCGAAGGGTTTAAATCCGCCGTATCTTAGAACGTAGCTTCGGAGAGGAATATATGGGGAAGGAAGAATCGAAATTGATGTTTCTAATACTGATTGATTGATGTTCTGCCAAGGATATATTGATCTCTAAAAATAAAAATGAATTTTTCTTTGGTAGAGAATGAAGAGCAAGGTCACAAATTAACTTAATAACTCAGGCGGGTGAATTACCGGGTGTCTAACAGTTACTCAATTTTTTTTTCTTCTTAAAACCCTCTTTTGAGCTAATACTAAAAGCAGAATAATAGGTTAAATGGATTGTATTGGTACATACATCACTTCTGATAAATTCTAACTGTACAGAAGAAAAAGAAGTAGAAAAAGTATATCTAATATTTCATATAAGCCCTTTTAAATCTATATTTTGAAACTAGGATTCACGGATATCAATTGAAATTGCAATTTATGGATTTTGATCAACAATGTTAATTAAAAAAGATTGCCTTGCATGCAAATGAACTTACGTTTTCTTTTAAAAGATATAAGGTAGAAAACATTAAAGCATCATATAGAATAAAGCTCAGAATTTTGCTTTTGAACATAGTAATTGTTCAACATACACATGCAATAATCATGCATACAACATACTTTAACCTTTTTAATTGGGGAGATGGCGTCTATCAGACCGTTAACGTTGGATTTCCCAGGGCCTGGATGGCCTGGTTGGTAGAGTGTTGGACTCGTACTCCTTAGGTCATGGGTTCGAAGCTCACCGATCAAAAGATTCCCCGAGTGTGTGCCGATTGGCACTCGTTAAATCTGTTCGTGGTCGCAAAGTCCTCCATATCGAGAGTAATATCACTGGGGATACTGGGTCAGAGGGGATCGTTCTCTGTTCCAGGTCTAAATTACGATCTGAGATGTATGAATGAATTTACATGAATGTAGTCAGCCCCCTAAAAAGGGGTTGTGACGTGTGTGCAGCTAAGTCGTATTCTTGGCCCTAGATGGCGCTACTTGTAAAATAAAGAGACATCTTTATTTTACTTTCTTAGACATAAAATCTGCTGATCGTTTCAGCGGAAGCGTGTCCATGGCAAGTGCTATTAGTCACACACACGTCGGATTTTCGGTCACCCCTTTTCCAGTTTTAGCTCAATCGAATGGATTGATCCTGTAGCTTTCTATTTCTTGAACTTCAATACATGGGCACTTTTTTCAACTGGTTTCGGTGGATACTTCGTTAAATAACTCAGCTATAACTTTGCGCGACGTCTGTAAAATCGCACCTCCATTTTAGTGTTCCAGTATTAAACAAGACATAGCAGATGGCGCTAAAACTTAGTCATCAAAATATAATCCAACCTACTGATTTTTGTTTTGAAACGGAGCTTCAGAAACTATTAAAAGATGCAGAAAATAATTTTTGTGAGGAAAATAAATGTGCAGAAGATTTTTTCGATGAAAATTAGCATTCAGCTGATTCTTATATGTATGGTCAAATATAATTTAATTTTCTAGCTATAATATTTTTTGAAAAATTTCTAAAATTTATTAACATACCAAGAGAAATATTTACAGAATTTATATTCTGATTTTTATTCTAGTACCTTCGGAAATGGAGGATGTCGATAAAAAAAGATTAATTTTACTCATTGTCTTTTTTTTAATTTTTAATATAATTGTTGAATTTTTACTTATATTATTTTCTACATACCATTTGCATTCAGAAAAATAAATATTGTTAAAATAATATTAAGTAATATGTCTTTTCAAGAATATTATTTGTTGTAACATGAATGAAGAAGATATATACTCCAACTTAATTATTTTTTCCAATAATAAGATAATTAAAAAAATTTCTAAAACTTATTTATATATCAAGAAAAATATCTGCCAAATATATATTCATAATTTCATAATAATATTTTAATTAGTGCAAAGAAAGTACGGTCTCTTAGACCGCCCCTACCCAGTTACGTCCTAAATTTTTACCTCCCTCTTAAGGGTTAAGAGATGTGGTTTAGCAAATATGTATATTCTTGCTTTGCTCATTTAACACGTTCTGCTTTTAACTTTGGGTTATGAAACGTATTAGGAGAATCGGATTCAATTGGAATATAAATTTAATTGAGCTAAACTCATTAAATAATTCATTATATTAACATTTGAAAAACTTCCTCTAACTTTTTTTGCTAGAACTGATGGTTACTCATGAATTCAAAAAATAAAAAAGATTTAAACTTATAATTTTAGAAGAGATATTTTACATGACACGTATTATCTGACAACTTGTTAAATTGTAGATAATTATAGAATATTTAATGCCTCCAGGCAATTTAGAAGCCTTGACACCCAATTTAAGCAATGGAAAAACGTATATAGAAGACTAGATTTTTTGTGGTAGACGATGATATTAATCATGTTTGAAAGTCTCCCCTTAAGAAGATAGCTTCCTCATGTCCATCCAATGATTTTCTTAGAAATCTCTTTCTCATTAAATCTTCATAGGCCTTGGATTTTGGATTATCACAATGATTATGGAGAACGTCCTTTACACAACGGCTAATATATGAAGGAATTCCATGTTGACGTTCTCCATTTTACAGAAGAACGTGTCATCAGCCGTCACTTTCGTGATCTGTGGCCTCCCCGATCTGCAGACTTGAATCCATGTGACTTTTAGTTTTGGGTACATTTAAAACATCTGGTAAGTCGGGATAATCCAAAAACTTTACCTGATATAAAAAGCAACATCTCCCAGCATGTTCTTACTGTTTCCCTAAAACGCACTACGGTCAACTGTGGAACATGCTATCTTACGATTCCAGATGGTAGTCGAAATGATAGCCGTCATGTTGAAAATGTTTTATTGTAATAAAATGTGTCAAAAATATGCTAGATGTGTAATTCATTTGAAAAAAATTGCCCCAGGTGGCGAAAATTTGAAATATTTTTTTATTTGCTCGAACAAATTCCTATTTCTTTATTATGTACTATACAAAATTAGATAACTTTCTGAACAATAGTTTCGCCTGTAGACAACTTTAAAGTAAGACTTTTAATTGTAGACATCCTGTTCGTTAAATTCTTGTTGGTTGTACCCAAAAGAAATTATCAAACCTTAAATAAATTATAATTGATCAAAAAAAGTACATAAAATATACAACAAAAAATTATTTTGTACCTATTTAGCCTATAGTCTCTGCTTATGCCTATATTAATCTTGTCATATTAAGTTTTGAATCTTATATTCATAGGGATATGATAAACTCTCTATGTCTATCTATTAAAGTAAAAGAATTGTCTATCTAGTCAAAATACAATTAATCAGAAAAATTGTTTAATTTCAATGCATATAAAACACAAATTAAATAGTTTTCCACATAAATATATAATGATTTGATAATTAAGTCTGTGTCTTTATGTTATCAAAAACGGATTTTTTTTTTCAAACTTTTTTCGACTGATCTATTATAACCGTGCCAAATATTCTCGCAGAAACTATATCACGTGATATTCAATGGCATGGATTCCGTGAGCATATATTTACGTAATAACAAAATTCAGTTTGCTATGCAATTATTTGCTCACATAATTTATTTACGTTGCTATTCAATTGACAGTCATGTATTATCTCCAATAAATTATACATTTGCCACTTAAATATTATATATAATTAAAATTTTAAATACCCTTTGATCTTTTTGTGAGTTTCTACGAAAATAACTTGCATGAAATTTTTATTTCTTACTTTGTATTTCTCTATCAATTGAATTCTTAATTTTGTGGTATAAATACATTTAGTGAAATTTTAATCTTAGATTAAAATCAATGGTATTTTTATGAATCGTAATGATAAGAATTTAGGGGAAAAATTATGAAAAGTGGGATAAAATATGGTTTAAATGAAAGAAATTAATTTTAAAATTAAATATTTAGTTGAAATTAATTAAAAACAAAGACCACGATTTATAAATGGTTTTTATTAGAATTGTTTACTTTTTATAGTGCAATTATTAGATGTATTTAAAAAATTAATAATTTGTGATTATTAAGAATTAATTATTATCTTAAGTAATAACTTATTATTAATTATTTTTAAAAAAATTAATTATTAATATAAATTACTAAGCTCAATGATATTAAGAAACCCCTTTTGTTCATATTTAATAATAAACAAGTTATAGATGCTTTTAGTAAAATTTAGTTCATGAAATTTTGTACAAAAAATTGCAAATTTAAGTAATAAATATTAAATTTAAAATTATTGATATTGTTATTCATTAGCATAGTTACAAAAAAAAGTTTTTCAACGATGGTAAAAAAATTTCTAAAAATCAAATAGAATTTTTTAAATAACTTTTCTACATTTTAAAAAAATAAAAACAGCTTTTGAGTTTGTTACAGATTTATGTAATAAATACTAAAATTATCCCTGATAAACATCAATTCATTTGCATATAGACAAAAAATATTTTTTTAAAAGATGCCAAAATAATTTTTAAAAAACAAAACATATTTTTTGAAAACTCTTTTTTAAATTCTTTTTTTAAATGAATTTTCTGTGCTTTTTATTTATAAATTAATGAATATTTATTTTACAAATTATTATTTAATAAAGAATATTTTCTTTACAATTTAATTATTTGTGGTTGAAGTATAATTTTGTAAACATGGTGTTAATTAAACATGTTTATTTATGTTTAAAGCCCAAATAAGTTATAGATACATTTAGTAAAACTTAACTCATTAGTTTCATGCTATCTGTTGCTAGCATTTCGAAAGAAATTGTAAATATATGTATTAATTACTAAATTTATCATTAATTAACAACAATTCATTTGTATTTACAAAAAAAAGTCTTTAAAGATGCCAAAAGATATCAAAAATAAGATTTTTTTCAAACATTTTGTTAAATTCTATTAATAAAAATGCGTTTTTTGAGCTTGTAATTAATAAATTTCCTGAGGCAAGCAGATCCGAAATTTATTCCTTCGAGCAAAAACAGAGGCGAAAACTTATTTAACGTTTTTCTTAACTTTCAAAATATTCAGACAACGCGAATTTGTCTAAAGACATAATTCGGAAAACACCCACTTCCATATTCACCCTCAAAAATATCTTTTTTTCCTTTCCTTTCCAAAAATTCCTTTTTGTTTTGCTTTCCAGAAACAAATTAATATTCGTCGTTTTATAGATATATAAATGCAATTTATTTCCCACCACGGATGGCGCGATTCATTTTTGTTGTTGTTGTTTTTTTTGGTTCTTCAGTTAATTTTTGTTTACGTCCTTACATTCTTTAATATACACATATATCTAAAATAAATTACTTTTCTTCGAAGAGTAGCTGCTGCCATTCTGCTATAAGAAACTTAATGGCGTGGTTTCTGCCAAGTAACTAACTCGATTTATCACTGTCACAAAAACGCTGCGTAGAGGTTGATAAAAAGCAAGAAAAAAACATTTTTGTCTTGATGCAGTGATTTCATCTAAACGTCTAGAGAAGTAATTCCTGGTATGCCCGTTTAAGGCGGGCAATAATACTTTAAGAATCTCAAGGATTAGTGTTGGTATTTTAGTCTTATTACATACATTGTTTCGAGCATAACTGCCTCGACAATTTTCAGGATTCTTAAAAGTAGAGTATGTCCTTTGATTTTACCACCTTCATTACTGTTCATAATTTTGATAAGGAATCGGCTTTTTGCTTTCGGTTTGATTCTTGATTAAGAATCATAAATCAAAGAATTATATAGAAGTTTAATTAATGAATAAGTTGATTACATAAAGGTATAAATCAAATGCCTTCATTTTAAGTGGATCGGGAACAGTATAAATGTTGAGGCTTATAAGAAATTCTTGATTTGTTTTTAAATAATACTTTAAGAATCTCAAGGATTAGTGTTGGTATTTTAGTATTATTACATACATTGTTTCAAGAATAACTGCCTCGACAATTTTCAAGATTCTTACAAGTATAGCATGTCGTTTAATTTTACCTCCTCTATCACTGTTCATAATTTTGATAGGAAATCGGCTTTTTACTTTCGGTTTGATTCTTGATTCAGAATCAAGAATCAAAAAAATATATATGTGGAAGTTTAATTAATGAGCAAGTTGATTACATAAAGAGATATGTAGCAGCTATATGTGTATATTATTATCTTTGTTTTAACAAGTTTGTTCTTAAGGAATTGGTAACACTAGTTGCTAGTTGTTGGAATAAAAAATGACGTTGACATGATATAGTTTCGCTTCTTTTTAATATGAAATATAATCTGCATTAATCATTCTGAAATAATAATAATGTTCTTATAATCTATCTTTACGAACTGAATACAACAGCGCTACAGATATACCAATGCCTTCATTTTTAGTGGATCGGGAATAGTATAAATGTTGCGATTTTTAAGCAATTCTTGATTTGTTTATAAGAAGAAAAAAATAACTGTAATGTCATAAAATAAAATAACTGTATCATGTCAGAACATATTGCTTTCGGGAAGAGGTTTTTGGTGTCAACAAAAATCAGTAGGCGAAAAATAAAAATTTACTAACCACACGAACATCTAAAAAAATCAGCTTTTAATAACGTGTTGCCATTGATATTTCAAAAGCTCTGATTTTAAAAAAAATAAGTTTATGACTGCACACAAACAAAACCTAGAAAAATGTGATTTTGAGCACACGATTATCTGAAATGAAATAAATAGGAAATAGTATATTTTTTAAAACAATAAAGGTAACCGTTGTTTTGATGTGGCAAAAATGGTCAAAGGGATAATATATATGTACCACATATATGAATATATTAAAGATAAAAAAGGATATATGAATTTCTTACATCTAGAGAGCAACAAATACATATGGAAAAAAGTAACTTTTAAATGTCTTTTTTGAATTTAGTAATTTCGACACTATGATTTTCAATAAACAATATACACATAGAAATAAGAAGCTACGTAATTGATATTTTGAATCAAATACTTGCAAGGAAATTTTATATAAATATTAAACTTAACGCCACACTTTTAGAAGAATCACAATTTGAAATACCTTTTGTAATTTATATTGAATGAAAAACAATTCCCCGTGCATTTTTGTTATGTAAGAACATGATGTTGTTTTGAGGGTGAGGTTTTTAGCTTCAACAAAACTCCTAAGGAGGAAATAAAAATTTTGATTATCTGCACGAGCATCTAAAAAATCAGTTTTTCATAACGTGCTGCCATCTAATTTACAAAAACTCTGATTTAAAAAAAATTAATGATTGCCTCAAATAAAACCTTGAAAAATGTCATTTTCAGCACGTGATTATATTAAACAAAATAAATAAGAAATGGTATAATTTTTTGAAACATTTAAGGCGAGACAAAAATTTTTGGATCGTTTGCAATACTAAAGTGACTCATTCAATGAAACAATTGAAAGGAATAAAAATAGAATTCAACCTGCACGAGCACGCGGTGCTTGGCCGTTCGAGAAATGATGTTCTGACATGATACATTAAAATATGCATAGAAGATTTCATTATAATCTTTATTTGATATTATTTCAAGAGCAACTTCCTCGACAATATTCGAGATTCAGATAAGAAAAATACGAAATTTTATTTTATTTCCTTAATCAGTTAATGGGATTGATGTGGATTCGTATCTTGGCATTTGATTATGGACAAAATGAAGGTATATGATTTATTTATTAATGGACAATATAAATACGTAAACGAATTTTTCGAATGCATTGAACAGATCATGATTGAAATAAAAACCATGACCAAAAAGAAATTCCTGGGTGAGCAATTATACTCAGGAAACGTAAGGATTAGTCTTAGCATTTATTATTATAACTTAAATAATTTGAAGTATAATTATTTTGACCATTTTCAGACTTTTTATAAGCAGAACGGGTCGTTTTATTTAAAATCTTTAAACACTATTCTTCGAATTGATGGGGAATCAAGGGTTGACTTTACTAAACGTCTTTATTCTGGTGAAAATGGAAATTTTTTTATATCAAATAATAAGCACGAATGGATGTACCCAATATTTTCATATTAGCTTAGGGTTTGGAGTTATTATTATCATTTAAGTGAACATCTCTTAGTCCAGTGGTTAGTCAATTCTAATACTTTGTTTTTAATGACAATTCATGGCACTATCCCGCTGATATTTTTCAGCTATTTAAATCAAATGAGAATTTCTTGTTTTTACAGCAGGGCCAAATAGGAACAAGATTACGGCTTAGCTACTCATGCGTTACAACACTTATTTCCGGGCTGACTACCTCCATTCATTTCATTCAATCATCTATAGATCGTAATTTAGACCTGACTTAGAGAATGATCACCTCTGAACAGTAAACTCAGTGGTATTATTCTAAAAAATAAAAGATTTAAAGTTAAATTTTTAAAAAAATAATGGTAATCGGAAGGAGCAATATCTGGAGAGTACGACAGATGAAGTAAGACTTACCATTTTTAGCATTTCCAACTATAACTTTACCAGGTTTAAGACACCTCGTTGAGATTTGTCATGCTAGAGGATAACTTTGCGGTATCGTCAGCATTTACCTGTTGATGCTGGAATCAAACATCTCAATTGCATTTGATACTGATCTTCTGCGATTCTTCCATTGGGTTTTAAAAAGTCCTAATATATCACACTGAGATAGTCCCACCAAATACAGAGCTTAACTTTGTTGCTATGAACATTCTATCTTAACATTCTATTCTTATCCGCTGTAAGTATGCACAATATGTTCTTCCACTGAGGATAAAATGACCATAAGTACTTGAAAGCTGTCTATGAACTTTCACCGCAGTTTCTGCAAATATAATCAAACAATCAAATTTTCCCATAAAAGGGGAGAATTTGCTCGAAGACCGATTTCGATTGAGAATGAATTTTGAAGCGGAAGAACAGATGAACAAATATGAAGCTGTCTTATGTTGGCGCATGTCCAAGATTCTTGTGTGATATTTTAAATCTGACTATTTCGATAAATCCTTGCTGCTACATCAATTTATCGAAATCCAGCAGAAGCAAAATTGCACCTTTAACAGATGGCAAGATATTTCTATAGATATGGCAAATATTTGTATTGATATTTTACCATTACATTTCAAATGTGAAAATAATTCTTTGCTATAAATGTAATGATATTTTAAAGTTTAATTTTATCCCAATTAATTTCTTTTTTTTCTTAGATTAAACCCATATTAAAATCATTCTAATATATTCTCTTACTTTTATTTAAGTATTATATCGTTTCCGCCAACGATCGCCAACGGTTTAGTAACTTTTTGGCTACGTATTTAAATTTTGCATTGCCGGATTGCCATTATTGGTGATTTAACAACTCATTGTCAATGGCTTCATATTTGGCGAAAAGATGGACGGTATGATACGCAAGAATCCTCTTACTTCCTGATCCCATTCCACTCTTTGTATTTAATTAAATCAAATAAAGCTTTGTAAAAATATCGCGCTATCGGGTCCACGTGCCAAGTGAAGGGGAAGAATCGATGGTGTAAATATATACTTCTAAAGTATTCTAATGTATTCCAAGGTCAACACTTGTAAGAATGTGTCAGATAAGAATGTGCAGATAAGAATGCGTCAGATAAAAACAGTAAAAATGTGTTTCATTTTCTGAATATGTCGGAAAATTCAATATGTGTCAGATTTATGAGAATCTCATGGTATGCAAAACCAGGGATAATTGTTTCTTTCCTTTTTTACGCTCTTTGTGCATTTTTATTCACCATCTTCCTTCTACTTTTGTGCTACTCTATGAGTGGGCGTGCCTTGCCCACTCTGCTTGAAAATAATGCGGTTCTCCCGAGATGGAATTTAAAAAAACTGAAAATTCAACCTGTCTTCCGGGATTTCGGCCACGTTTCTGCCTTCTGCTTTAAACACGAAATGTTATGTAGTTGTATATGTATATATATACTGAAAAACATTTAAATTATTTTTTGAAAGCAGTTGCAGAGTCGTGGTCGACATCATGGAGAAGACAGGTTGAATTTTTAAGTTCGTTTTATTCCACCATGGGAAACATTCATTAAGTACAATCAAAAGCGACGAACGCAACACAGAACGACACAACGGAATGGCGAAAAAAATGATTAAATCTTTTTCCCTCTTAATACATACCTTTAGATTTTAATAAGGATCTTGTACGCATGTTAATCACATGTACATCTTGTGCAAGGGAATCATAGGGATCTTTTAGTTTATTTGCTAAGCTGGCTAATTACTGTCCCTACACTTGTAGTGCGGGAAAGTAGCCGGCGTTTAGCTGATTCAGCAATTTTTTACATCTTCTGTTGAATTAATTAACTAGAATGGATCAGGAAATGCGAGAATATTTAGAATGAAGTTACTATGGCTAACTTAAATTTAAAATTAAGAAATGAATTTAAATTGATATCATCACACACACACACACACACACACACACACACACACACACACACACACACACACACACACA
>JAOUZG010005720.1:706041-720274 GCA_026289955.1 Argiope argentata | reverse complement strand
AAATAAAGAATGAATGGAAAGTTTAGAAATCATTATTTTATCTATATATAATTTTTCAGCTCGTATAAAAATATAATATTAATTTTAAATAATATGAGTATTGCTTTATTTCGGCATTTTGTATGAATATGAATGCAATGATTTCTATGCAAGTCAAAGTTTTTTTGTGAAATCCAGATTTCTGTTTCCACCTTTTATTCTTTCAAATAAGCATGTATTATTAATTTAAATTAGTAAGACTTTTATATTCTCCAGCGTTGTTAATTAAGCATGAAATTTTAATGAAAAGCAAGATGTTTAAGAGCTAAAAATATTCTTTTTTTCTTTAAAAAGTTTAGATTATATGTTTATTTGAATGGAAGGAGATTATAAACTCGAGTTTGGAGAGAGGGTGTTTGTTTTGATGTTGGTTTTTTTATTTGACGGCATTTTAAATTTATCATGTCTATCCCAAAATATTCCAAACATTGCTTTACAACCACACGTTAATATAACTAAACAAAATCAAGCTATTTAAACTGAAATTTAAAAAAAAGATTCTCTTATGCGTTTTATTCATTAAATAATTTTTAAAAAATAAAATATTTTTGTATCTTAAACTGTAGCTTTTATAATTTCTATTAATTTGCAACCATATATACACTACAACATATAAAACTACATATCCATTTCTAGTTGCTTTCTGTAATGAAAAGGCTTACTATAAAAACATACAAACTTCAATTTATTCAGTAATATTTTGAATTTTGTATAATAAAATAAATAACAAATAAATTTTCAAGCAAGCGATGGTTAGAAGATTTTGAAATTCATGTAAACTTCATTTGTTTTTGAATTAGAATTTGCGCAATAAGAATATAAAAGCTCAATTAATTTCTTCCTCTCAAATACTTGTAAATTGTTGTATGACCTTTATAGTTTTCTATTCATATGTAAATTGTTTTTAATCATAAACTCTAGTAAAATCTCGAAGTAGTAAATAAATGATTTTACATTCGGCCAACCTCATCATATTCGAATATATTTGCATAATTGAATGTCTTCCCAACATTAAAATGCTTTATTTAACATACAATGCACATATTAACCTGTTTCGCTCTATGAATATTTAAAAATGTCAAGAATTTATTAACTAAATGAAAATTGTGGTGAATATTTTAATATACTTTCTCTGCTGGAAATTAACTTTAGCCTACATCGTTGTTTTCATAAGTTGTATACATAAATATATTAACTGAATAGTTGTTGTATAATGTGACGGTTAATCTAAACAATTGAAACAGTAGTTTTGTATATAGTACTTGTGCATATAAAAATAAATGCCATATTATATATGCCTCACATGTTTCGTAAATTTGTATTCATATATCTTCATCTGTCTTCAACCTGAAATTGAATATTGCAAATTAAGTTCTGAATATTAAATTTTAATTGCAATCTTCAAATATATTATTGGATTCTACGAAAAAATCATCAAGATATTAACAGAAAAATGCTTATTAATAAGAATGTATATTTGTACATATTACTGAATTTCTCGAAATAAAAATCATCAAAACATTAACAAAAACCTTCACCAATGTTTCTTAAGTTAAAGATAAAAATACATTAACTGAATAATTGTAGTATAATGTGACAGTTAATCTAAACAATTGAAACTGTAATTTTCCATATGGCCATTTGTGTGTAAAAACTTATACGTGAGGCGTATAAAAAATGCCATTTAATATATACCTCACATGTTTTGTAAATTTATATTGATATTTCTTTTTCATCTGGTTTATATTTTAAATTGAGTAATAGAAATTAAGTTCTGAATGTACAAATGAAATTCAAAATTTTAATTGCTATCTTTAAATATATTGAATTCAAAGAAATAAAAATCATAATATATTAGCAGATATAAAGCTTATTACATGAATATATAAGTGCATATCTTTAAATATATCTACCATTTCTGTCCGGTTTTAATGGAATTTTGCGCGTGAACTAATCACGACGAGAGAAAAAAAAATGAAGAAAACAATAATTAGTTTTCTTTTCTTTTTAGGCAACGCTATAGCAAGCATCATTCGGTATACATTTATTTAATTGGATTTATGAATATGGAATGAATTATGTTGAATGAATATGGAATGTGTATGAATGAATATGGAATATGTATGAATGAATATGGAATATGTATGAATATGGAATGAAATAAGGTGAATGAATATGGAATAAACGTTTATGAATATGGAATTTTCCGAAATTTTTTAATCATGTCTTGTCATTAAATTTTTTGAAAGAGATTGATGCGAAGAACTTTAATTATTTTAATACTTTCATAACTTGATTAGTAAAAATATTTTGAATCTGATCAAATAACGCTGGCTGAGAATGAATTCACTTCATGTTTTAATGTATTTATGATTAATGAAATATAAATTTTAAATAAGCATTAAAAGTTGATAAAAATTCTAATTATCATCACACTGATAAGTAAAAATGCTAATGTTTTTAAAATCCTTTTGAATTTAAATTTATTTGATTTAAATAATTTTCACTTCGTTTTTGATGAAGCTATGCATGATGATATTGAAAACAATAGCGTAATGCTTTTCATTCGCTTTGCAAAACAATTATCGTTTTAATTTAATTTTGAACAAATTATACATTTATTTTAATAAAATAAGGCTGGTAATTTCACTAAAATATGTATATTTTTTATCACTAGACATTATTTTGACAAGTATGAAATATTCATTTTGCTTTCCTTTGCAATTCAAATTTTGAGTCATAATTCTTCTTAACATCTATTCAGTTTTAGCAGAGAAAGATGAAGAACAAAGTACCTTTTTATTTATTTTTCGAGTTGAAAGATTATTTCTTGAAGAAAACAGAAGATCTTATGTTTTATTAACTTGTGATTCGTCGTTTTTTACTATATTTTGAATTTTACATTAATTTGAAAGATTTCTAATGTTTATTCAAAAATATTTAAATTTGTTTTCCTTAAAAATTCAAAATGTTTCCTTTATCGGATTTCTGGTTCAAGCAATCTACTGAGAAAATATTTCAAATCCCGGAAGACATATTCAATGCTTCAAAAGTCGAAAATGTCTTGAATTTTTTAAAACTTAACCAGGTGGATACTTTAAATGAATGTTGGTGTAAACAGCGCGAAATAAATACTTTCAACTTCAACAAAAATAAGCATCGTTTTATAAATAGGAAAAGCCAAAATTTATATGGGGTATGCTTATGTGCAGTTTATAGAAGCTGAATTTTTCATGTTGATATATATTATGATTATCAAAACACACTAAGAAATTCACCATGAATCATAGACTATTTATTCGTCAGATTGTATTATATATATAATATGTAAACTTATATATTTTTAAGCACATTCGTGTTCGATGATAGAGAAAACAATTTGAATTTTTAACTTCATTTTATTCCATCCCGGGAGACATAATTTATGTAAAGAAGAAGTGATGAGCATATCAACACAGAACGACACAAGAACAAAATGAGTAAAATTTTAAAAAGGGAGAAAATATTTTTCCGTGATTTAAATACTATGAGATTCTGATTGGGATTTCTTTATGTATTTCGATTTAGGTAGAAGGAATTTAGATGTTGTTTATATGAATTTGTTTAGGCTAATTTTTTATCAATATACTCAGAGCATAAATGCCACTCACTTAAGCATTTTTTGAGAGCTACTTTTGCATCAATTAAATGAAAAAAATGTGGAATTGGATCAGGAAATAAGAGAATATTCTAAAGTGAAGTTAATATAGGCTTAATTAAGATAAAACTTTGAAAATTAATTATAATTAACACACACACACACACACATTATAAACCCATAGGTTATAATTGTATATCCTTAGAAATATTTCCTGAAAAATACAGGAAATACTTTGTTCTATCAAATATTTACTACATAACACCAATTATATCGTACATGTCTATTATTAATATATATTACATTAATAAAACACAATTTCTGTGATATGCCTACTCAAAGTTTATCGAAGCTGAATTTTTTATGCTGTTATATACTATAATTATCAAAACATACGAAGAAAATCACCATGAATCATGGACTATTTATTCATCAGATTATCAGACTAAATATATCACCAAGTAATTGATAAATGTATATTGCACCATTTTTCTTAACCGATCCTTTAGTTTTGCACAGCTAATTTTTAGAAAAGACTTCACCCTAGAAATAAATATACCGAATGGGCTCGAATTTATTTAAAAATTACAGTGAATATTAGCTATAAATTAATATACCAAGAATATAAAAAGATATATTAAATTTTAAAAAAATTATTTGTTAGGAAAGTTTTCTTTTGTAATTTTATAATTTTAAAATGCAGTTAATAAATGATTAATTTTTAATCCTCATAGATAAAAAATCCTAATATACACACATAACTTATCATGGAATTTTAATTTTTAATAAATATGCCAAAATATTAACATCTGGATTAAATTTCTTAATTAAGATATGTTTTTATTGTTCATTCAAACTTGTATAAAATACTTATTCATCAATTATTACTTTTTTATAATTAAAAAACTTAAAATGCAAAAACGAATTATTAGACTGTAAAAAATGTTTGAATATTATTTTTTAATTAATGATATAAAGTATTAAATATTCAATTAAATTTCCTTATGATGAAATTTTTATTTTGTATAGCCAAAAATATAATTATTTACTAAGCAGTTAATATATCATATAAACTAATGAAAAAAGACGAAATTACGAATGCGATTCATTCATGAATACAAGATTAATCATTAGGCAAACTTAGATTTCACTATAATTAACCTTAATTTAATGAAGGCCAAATAATTAATCTCAGCGTATTGAATTCCTTTACAGTTTCCCCAGTTTGTATATCAGGCCAGAAGAGAGCTTACGCAGTCGCCAAGCACGAGGAAGTCAACGTCACATGCGAAGTTGATGCCGACCCGGATGACATTCAATTCCGATGGATGTTTAATAACACATCCGAGACGATCGACATAATTACATTCACCAGTTCCGCGACTCAGAGCATAGCGTCGTACGTGCCCAGATCGAAAATGGATTATGGTACCCTCAGTTGCTGGGGCAGAAACAGTATAGGGGTACAGAGACAGCCTTGCGTTTTCTCCATTGTCCCGGCAGGTAATATTATAACGACTTTTATTTATTCCTTGATTAAACGTATGTTGTATCATTTACTGTAAATCTAATTGAATGTTCATCTATTTCAAGATTTCATGAAGACTTGAAATAGATGAACATTCAAGTGAAACATGGATGAATGGTAACACAATTGAAATAGATGAACAACAATTGAAACATGAAACATGAATACTAACATATCATGAAAATAGAGGACTTGATTGAACAGCATTTCCATATATTAGTACTAACAATTTTAGTAACTATATAAAATTAGGGATTCTAGTTAATACCTCCATTGCACATCACCATATATTTTACTTATGTTGTATCATTCATTGTAAATTTAATTGAATGTTAATCTATTTCAAGATTTCATGAAAACTTGAAATAGATGAACGTTCAAGAGAAACATGTATAATTTGTAACATAATTGAAATAGATGAACAACAATTGAAACATGAAACTTGAATAGTAACATATGAAAATTTAGGGCAAGATTGCTAATAGAGGACTTTGATTTAACAGCAATTCCATATATTAGTACTAACAGTTTTAGTAACTACATTAGAATTAGGGATTTTAGTTACTACCTCCATTGTAAATCCCCATACATTTTACTTCTGTTGATTACTAATAGTGGATTTTGATTTAACAGCAATTCCATATATTATTCCATTCCAGTTTTAGTAACTACGACGTAGAATAAGGAATTCTAGTATTACTTTTACTGCAAATTACCTTAAATTATCCGACATCGCACAATGATAGCATGATTTTACTTATGTTGCATCACTTACCGTAAATCTAAAGAATTGTTCGATTATTTCAGTATTTCATGGAAAGTTATGTTACTTTTCATTAGAGATCAGGGAAGCATATTAATAGTTAATTCTAATTTAACAGCAACGGCAATATTACTACTAGTATTAGTCACTACTAGAATTAGGGACTCCATTTACTACCTCTACTGCAAATCACCATAAATTATCGTGCTTCATTTTTTATTTCGTGATTTTACTTATGTTGTATTAATCAACAATTATCATCATTTCAGGATTTCATGAATAATTATAAGTACATATCGTGAGTGTTTAGGGTAAGATTACCAACAGAGGACTTTGATTTAACAGCAATTCCGTATATATATTACTAACAGTTACAGTAATTACGTAGAATTAGGGATTTTAGTTACAACCTCTTTTGCAAAACACCATAAGTTACCCTGCTTAGCACTTTGATTTTATGATTTTACTTATGTTGTATCATTTACTGTAAATCTAATAAAATATTCGACTATTTCAGGATTTTATTAAACCTTAAAGTTACATATCATGAGAATTTAGGGTAAGATTACAAATAGAGTACTTTTATTTAACAGCAAATAAATATATTATTACAAACAGTTTTAGTAACACGTAAAATTATGGATTCAATTTACTACCTCAACTGCAAATCATCATAAGTTACGCTGCTTCACAAAGTGATTTCGTGATTTTACTTATAATATATCCTTAACTGTAAATCTACTGAAATGTTCGATTATTTCAGGGTTTCATGAAAAATTATAGTAATATATCATAAGAATTTAGGACAAGATTTCTAATAGATGAATTTGATTTAACAGAAATTTAATATATTTATTACAAAAGTTTTCAGTAACCACCTATTAAGGATTCTAGTTACTATTTCTACTGCAAATCAACATAAATTATCTTGCCTCGCACTTTGATTTCGTGATTTTACTTATGTTTTATCATTTACTGTAAATCTAATTGAATATTTGATTACTTCAGGGAAAAATATAGTTACATATCATGAGAATTTAGGCCAAGATTACTAATAAATGACTCGAATTTAACAGTAACAGCAATACTACTAACAGTATTAGTCACTACCATATTTAGGAGTTCTAGTTACTACCTCTATTGTAAATCATTTTAAATTATCCTGATTTCCACTTTGATTTCATGATTTTACACATGTTGTATCATTTACTGTAAATCTAATAGAATGTTTGAATACTTCAGGAAAAATTATTGTCAGATATCATGAGAATTTAGGGCAAAATTACTAATACATGACTCAAATTTAACAGTAACAGCAATATTACTAACAGTATTAGTCACTACTATAATTAGGAGTTCTAGTTACTACATCTACTGTAAATCAACATAAATTATACTGATTCGCACTTTGATTTCGTGATTTTACATAAGTCGTATCGTTTACTGTAAATCTAATAGAATGTTTGACTACTTCAGGAAAAATTATAGTTACATATCATGAGAATTTAAGGCAAGATTACTAATACATGACTCTAATTTAACAGCAACAGCAATATTACTAACAATATTAGTCTCCTGGAATTAGGGGCTTTAGTTACTACCTCTACTGCAAATCCCCTTAAATTATCCTGCTTCGCATTTTGATTTCGTGTTTTTAGTTACATTCCGTTATTTATTATTCAACACTTATCATTATTTCCGGATTTCAGAAGAAATTATAATTACATATCATAAGAATTTAGGACAATATTAGAAACAGATGACTTTGACTTAATAGCAATTCAATATAGTTATTACTAGAAATTTTAGTCACTAAATATAATTAATGATTTTATGTTTAACTCTACTGCAAATCACCATAAGGTATCCTGCCTCGTCTTTTCATTCCAAGATTTTACTTATGTCGTGTCACTTAAAATCTAATAGAATGTTTCAATTATTTCAAGCTTTCCTTAAAAAATTATATCTACCTACCATGACAATATAGTTTTTACACTTTAATCTAGATTGCTAATAAATGACAATGATTCAACGATGATTCATCATATTATTACTAATATTTATTGTACCTACATAGAATTAGAGATTCTAGTTACTGTCTTTTCTGCAAATCATCCTACTTTATCCTGCCTCGTACATCAGATTCTTTTCCTCTCTTCCTTTGAGTTTTTTTTTCCTCTATTCTCAGAATACATAAAGAAGTCACATTGACTTTATGACCTCAACATTAGAACCAGATGGACCACTGTCAGATATCTGATCATACCAAACTCTATTAGAACATGATGTTGTTACGATATTCCTACAATATCTTTATCTTTCATCATTCCAAATTCTTCACAATATTGTAAAGGTTTGGTACTAATATTGTAGAATATCTTGTGTTACAAAGGCAAGGATCTACCACGTATATGGAGATAGTTCATATTAAATATGATACATGGTATCCTGGGTCTTTTACCAGAGTGCCGTAGAAGTTTTCATAGGGTAGCGAAAACTAAATCGTTAATGATTTTTTTCTAGCATATACATTCAAGTATGCAGTTATTCAAACCAATTACATCGATTAAAAAAGGTATTAATTTACACAATCTTCTAGACGGATAAAATAGTTTGGTAGACTTGGACGCACGTTAATCACATGTACGTTCTACATATAGTTATTTAAATATTCTAAAATTATTTCTTATGAGTCCATTTGTGTAATATATGCATAAACTCTGTTTTAACATAATGTTACAAGCGGGCGAGTGCTGCGAAAATTCGCCGAAGATGGCGAAGTTTCTCGAGGAGCTTCGCACCAGCTTGGTTGGTTTGGCGAAAGGAATAGTCTAGTAGCCGCTGGATCGCTCGCGGTGTTTTGAGAAATTTTCCGTGTTTCGGGGCACGCGTTTCCTCGGCTATATAAGGGACGAGTAGGCGTCGTTCCAGGGTTATTTTATTTCCTCTCGGAAAAGAAGCATCTCGCTGGACTAGCGGATTACTTCTCTTGTTTGTTATTAGTGAGCTGCGCTTACGTTTGCTGTTAACGTTGTATTATTGAGCTCGTTGTGATTTACTGTTCCTGTGCTATACGATAGCTGTTTTGCAGTCTGTTTTTGTTGTGCGTAAGACTTGCATTTACGCTGTAAGTGACTGTTGACTGCTGGATTGTATTTACCTGAAGTTTTATTTTATCAAATCATCCTGTAAATAGCTGTAAATAAATTTGTTTGTGCTGTCCTCAAGTAAAGTCCATTCAATCCGAACCCGCTATGCTAAAAACGTTACAATATTTAATCAACAATTAAAGGTACAGTTAAAGAATATCTCCCCTGGTAAGGAAATTAATTACTGCTCAAATTTTGATTGAGCAGTAATAAACAGCAAAAATTGCAGTAACATCAATAAGAATTCCGGTTTTGTGCAGTTACAGACGTTTTTTATTCACTTGGCAAGTTTACAAACTTGAATTTTGTAACGTTTTGAGAGAAATAATGCTTGTGCAGTTACAAATATCATTTGTGTAGCCAAATAAATTCTCCGGGGAAGATTATAATATATGCAGAAGTTACTATAGCCTGCCTGCTGCTATATATTCAAATCTGTCCGTACTCCAATTAATTCTGTATATTCGTTTCTGTTTCAAAAGATTATAATAATAAATATTATAGTTTGTAATTGTGAGAAATGTAATAAGGTGCAGAAAATCTACCATATTATTTATATAGATTTCATATCATTCTCACTTATTCGTAGATTATAAGATGTTTATAGTGCATTGGATATTGTGAGCAAGGAAAATTACTTTCTTCTGGCAGTAATTATTAACAATAAAATGTGTGTCTGGTACAAGGGTTCCATTGTAAAATATGTCGATCAATGGAATACATGTATTTGCCGAAATATTTAAAAAATGCATGAAAAAAACATTTTTAATCGAATTTCTACATATATTTTTAAACAATTGTTCAAAATATTAGCATGTTATGTCGAAAACGATATCCCCTTAAAAATTCAAAGTGGTAAAAAATATTTAACATACAACGTATTTAGTAAATAGGAGGATATTTTGTAATTTATAATACATTTATAACCTACTATGTTATTCTAATCTGTGAATTGTCTTTATTTCATTTGCTGTTAGATTTTAATTTAAAATTCCCACTGTTGAATCACCAAATACTTCAAAATGTTATCATTATATCGTCAAACTAAGTAATTTTCCTAGTCATAGAACAATCGATTACTGTAAGTTATAGACAGACTCTTCGATCCGCCACGAAGGCACACGGATTAACCATAAAAGGAATGACTGGGCCACTGCAACTACAACAATTTTGGAAACTACGTTTGAGTCCTAATGGCCATCACCAGCCAGGGTACAACCCTCCTCATAGGAAGTACGTCCCGTTATCGATGGGAGGAGTTCCAAACTCCATCTAGTAATATAACCACCTAGGATCGCGAGATCCAACCACCATACCGGAAGCATCTCATCCTTAATTACGAGGACCCCCCTCTGGGGGATAATCTATTATAGTAAAATAATATAGATAGAGTCTATATTACAGTAAATAAGATAGATATAATTAATAGCTTTTGGTTATTAAATTTTAATAACCTAAAGCTATTAATTCTATCTAGTTTCAATCAAAATGAAGCAAAAATTAGTTTTGAATGTTAAACTTTCCCATATTCAACACTTCATTCAAACTTGAAGTTTTAAAGTTTAATGGCACCTTGGGAAGCATTTTTCCTCATTTATAAAACAAAAGATATCTTTAAAAATATACAGATATAAAGTGTAAACTTCCTCTTCTTTAGTTATTGCAGCTCCCAAACATAAGCTGTTGAAGTTGGAAAAGAACACGCATGAAAAATATTCCTTATCTCGTTAGCACGATTTCAAGAGTGGCGAAATGTCGTTTCTGTTTTATTTTAATACGAAGTGCTTTGCTTAAATATGTCTTTCGCTTTCTTTCTCGTTGGGTTTTGCAATAAATTGTTGAATTATTCATCATCTGTTTCATGCACAAATTGAAAATAAAGTGCCATTAACTAAAGAACAGCAAACCATTGTGTTCAACCGATGCACTCTAAAGGCTTACACTTTCAGAGACATTAAGGATAGCATTTAGATTTTTCTTTACTCATAAAAATGTATTGGATATTTAGGGTTTTACATCCTGCGTGGAATGCAATTCAAAAGTTCTATAGAAAAAGCTAAAAGCTTTGATGGAAGAAGAGGGGAACTAAGAGGAACAGAAGAGATCAACATATGCAAACCTGGTTGCATCTTTCTTGAGCCAGCATAATTTAAAATGAAAGAGGATATGTGTTTTTCAAAAGCTTTCAAAAGAAATTCAATTTCCTCAAACACATTTCTTGGCTTGCTTGTTCAACTTGTATGCAAAAATATGGATGCCTTCGTTTTTCTTTCCAAAGCATTCGGAAAACTTGATGGTGTATTGCTGAAATTAACTTTGTGGTATTGAATGGTTCATCCTTCTTATATTATTTATTTCTACTGTTGAACAATGTTTGCACTTTCTAGTAACGAAGCAAGGATTGCTTAAAAGAAATATTGTAACTTAATTGCTTGACGTCAAAAGAAATATTATGACGGTCAAAATTAATTTTTAACCATTGATGATTTATCTTTTTTCGAAATATTTATTCGCATTGATGAATAATGTTTTCATAATCAATTTAAGAAGAAGAAAAAACTTCTCAGAGGAAATATTGTATCACAATGTAACAAATTGCCTGACTTCAAAGAAATGTAATAAATATATTAATGATGATTTAAAGAAATCATCATTAATATAGTTATTACATTACAGTCATTATTAATTACAGTCATTTATGGTATTTATTGATTACAGTCATATTTATTGATGGTATTTACTGATTACAGTCATATTTATTGATGGTATTTATTGATTACAGTCATATTTATTGATGGTATTTATTGATTACAGTCATATTTATTGATGGTATTTATTGATTACAGTTATATATTTATTGATTACAGTCATTGATGGTTTATAATTTTATTGTTGTTTATTCGCAATGATGAGCAATGATTTGGAGTTTAATTATATAATTGAAGATTTTTTTGAGTGAAAATGTTATGTAAGACAAGAAAACGGCTAAACATTAACGAAGAAGAATGACTGATCAATTGTGGATTAACTAAATCAACTACCTTCTTTAAAGACATGCAGGCAAAATAAATTAATTTTTAACCATTAATGATTTATCCTACTCAGGCAATTTATACGCAATATTGAACAATGTTTTTGTATTCGACTTAAATAAGAATAGTTTATCAAAAGAAAAAAATGTGTCATAATGAAAAGAATTCCCACCTTCATAGAAATAAAATAATTAACAACCGTTGGATTGGTGAAATCCACAATTAGCCATTGATGGTTTCTGCTTCGATTGTTATTTATTCGCAATGATGAGCAATGATTTCACATTCAACTAAACAACTGAACGGATTAGCGATATCAATTTTTATTCACATGTGTTTTTATTCTCATTGTTTTCTAGCAATGATGAACAATGCTCTTCCATTAAGCAATTAAAGATTGTTGTAAAAAATTTGCACGAGAAGTAAAAAAGGGACTGATCATAAAGAAGCACAAAGATTGATCAATAGCGGATAAGTGAAATCAACTAATAATGACCTCTTTAAAAACAGACAGATAAATTAATTTTCAGCCATTGGTGGTTTTTCCTTTTCTTGTAATTTATTCACGCTGATGAGCGAGATTTGCCTGTTCAACTTAATCAACAAACATTTCTCAAAAAAATTGTGTATCAGTGTAATAAATCGCCTGACTTCTAATGGTAAATTAACGAAATCATTTTTTATCCATTCATTGGATTTTTCTTCTCTCGTTGTTTATTCACAATTGATGAACAAATAATTAGAAATTCAACTAAAGAATTAAAGATTGTTCACGAAAAATTTGTACTTAATGTAAGAAATTAGCTGATTTTAAAGAAGTACAATGACTGATTAATGCAGAGTGTTGAAAATACCTTTATTGTCCTTGATGATTTATTCTTTTCACATTGTTCATTAACAATTATTGAATTAATGATCCATGAATAAACAATTAACTAAATAATTAAAGACTAATTAAGAAGAAATTTGAACGCAATGTGAGAGAGTGTCTGACTTCATAAATAAATGAGAAATATCATTTTATAATGGGAAGTATCTGACTTTATAATTAATTTTGAAATATAACGGGGAAATAACTGGTTAGTGGCAGAATAGTGAAATCCTCTATTTGTCGTCGATGCTTTATTTTTCTCTAGCTATCTATTGTCCTTATGTAATAATTTTTCATTCTAGAGAAAAAAATCTAAAGATTGATTAAGGGTAAGTTTGTATCCTGATATAAAAAAAACTGCCAAGCTTTTCAAAACTTGTCAATAACTTTAGCAAAATTATCATACATTTTTTTATTTTTCTTAAACGCCAAGAAGTAGAAATCTGTGCTTACGCTACATCTAATATGTGTATCCCTGTTTGTAAATGATATTTTAGCAAGTTTTGAAAATGCAGACATATCAAATACAATTTTGAAAATTCCTTAAATGTAAAAAGTCAGTATTTGAGAGGAAACAAAAAATTTATTTTGAAAAGACTGTAATAAAAAATAGTTTTTTTTTTCATTTACTCGCAATAATTGCTTAAAAGAAAATATCCAATGTTATGAATTGCGTGCAATGCGTCACAATGTAATAAATTACCTGTATAATGTAACTACTTTGGAATGAAACGTAATTACATTGCGTGTAGACAGAAATATAATGTAATTTTATTCTTTGATTATTCTAGACTTTGACCCCGATTTATTCCTAATCCTTTTATAACGTTAGGGTTTTGAAGATGGCCATCTTATTCCTTTCAAAATTCCATTACTGTGAAGTATTTTCCATCAAATGTTTCTTTAAGTGAAAAAAATTAAGCGTTTTGTTTATTTACAAATAGACAATTATTTTTTTGAGTAGACAAAATGAAACGAAATAATTTCACGAGTTCCTCAGATGCAAAATGAGATATAAATACAAAGACAATAGATATAGCATTCTCTAATAATCTTTAAGAAAACTCAGAATGCAATGGGAGTAATTGAGCCACAATGAGCATAATAGGGGAGTAATTGGGTCATAATGAGCATATAATAGGAGTAATTGAGTCATAATGAGGATAAAATGGGAGTAATTGAATCATAATGAGCATATAATAAGAGTAATTGAG
>JAOUZG010005720.1:668233-678614 GCA_026289955.1 Argiope argentata | reverse complement strand
CAAGAATACTCTTATCTAATTTAGCGATTATTTAAATTAGCGATGACTAGTATACTCATGAAAAATAGAGTATATGTAATATGAAACTGTGTTATAATGAGATAATTTTTATTCTTCTTATTTCAATAATCACATTTATTTATTTACTTATACTGATGAGCCGTTCTTGCATATGAATGAAAAGAAATATAAAAAAAACTAAATTATTATTTTAATTTGCTTTTAAGAACAGTATTGAGCAAAGCATAGTACAGTGCTTAATAATCTTTTTTTTTTTTTTTTTGTATTCCGACTTAGCATCAAAAATATTTTAAACATCATGAAATCTATGAATATATTTGAGTTTTTATTAAGATTGTTATTCAAACTTCAAATTATCACTACTAATTAATCCAGAAGAATAAACTCGCCTACCGAACAATTTTGTATTTTTTCCATGACGAGTATACTCGTCAAGGAAAAGGTATATGGTAAACCTTTGAATTTAGAAGATTAATTCGATACAAAATTATTCACCTAATACAAGGCCTTTTTTTTCTGAAAAATAAATATGTATATAATTGTTTTAATACGAATTTCCCCGAAAAGTTAATTTTCACCTTTTTACCATTCTGTAATTATTTTTAACAATCAAAATTGAAAAATTAATAAATAAAACTCCAAAACTATATACTGTCTTAAATGGTGATCATTAATCATCGATCGAGGGTAAAAGATAAATAAATATTTTAAATCGCATGTTTTATATTACATAGCAAATATACGTATCCATATTGTTCGATAATTCCAGAATAAATGAAAAAAAAAAATGAGTAAATATGTCAGGATTATAGCAAAGGATGTGTCATTTTTATTACATACTATATGAATATAAATGTTTGCTATATTTTACTTCAAAATACTTAAAATAAATTTAATATAGAATTGAAATGAACTACTAATTTTTATTTACTTTACATTTTACTCTATACACAAAATAATAAGGTCTGCATGTAGAAAAGCGAAATAATACCATGGTAATAAATAATGCAGCAAAATTTAATATAAAAGGATGCTGTAATATACACTTTGCATAAACAGCTGCAACATATATTACATTTTCGGATATCATATGTTATGAAAAAATATTTGGAGCAAGCATATTTTTGAACTTTGAAAACATATCTACTTCACCGTTCGTTTACTTTGTTTCTATTGCTTTTGAATTTGTGTGCGAACGTATGGTCATGTCTGCATATGAAAAACGTATAAATTTAGTGTCAGAAGAGATTTTCAATCTCTGGTTGTTGTAAGTGTCAATTTTTCATGTGGAGTATGTCATTCTTTTCATATACAATTCATACAATTCCTTTTTACTACAAGTGTCTTCATATACAGTATTTTCAATTCCAAGTTTGAAAAATGTAAAACGTGGATTTTTGATTTGAATTTATCCGAAAGCACTGATATTTTTTTGCTTGTTTACTTGTTACATTTTTGAATATTTTGTCAAACAAGTGAATTATAAACGAGAGTATATTCTAAGTTATAAAACTCGCCTTTAAAACTTGAGTTTTCTGATTTTAAGAATCTGATTTTAAAATGAGAATTCGTTTTTGTTTAGATATTTATTTAAAATTATGTATTAAAAGTGTAGTATGTAATTTTTTAAAAAATAATCAAAGAATATTCTTTGCTGAAAAATAAAATTCTAAATTTTATTGTTTTATTTTGAATTAGATCATTGTAATAATTATTTATATTGCTATTTTGAGATAAACTTGGGTTTTCTGATTTTAAGAATTTAATTTTAAAATGCGAATTCTTTTTTTGTTTAAATATTTATTTAAAATTATATATTAAAAATGTATTATGTAATTTAAAAAAAAATAATCAAAGAATATTCTTCGCTGAAAAATATAATTCAAAATGTTGTCGTTTTATTATGAATTAGTATTGTAATAATTTTTTATATTGCTCTTTTGAGATAAAGCATCCAAACACATTTAGATACTTTTTAAACAATTTTTTATTTATGAGAATACTGTAATATTACGCAATTCGATGTTGATAAATTAACTGTTTTCGACTAGTATATTCGTCATAGGAAAAGTATAACAAGTTTATTCGTCAGGAAAATGTGTATCTAAATTGTGTTGCAAATTGTCCCTACCTTTTACTCCTGACAGTTAAACTCGTGATTATGCAGAATGCTGTACATTTTCTATGACGAGTAAATTCGTCAAAACAATTAGGCGGTGATTTTATGGTAATAGAGAATGCAATAATACATAAATCGCTGAATATGCAAATAAATGTTTAATATATAAAATTCGATAAAAACTAGAATTACCGCATCTAATCGATATTTTTCATAAAAATTAGTATACACATTATTTTCACTCGGTTTAAAGAAGAAAAAACAGATTTTTGTTTTGAATCATTGTGCGAACATTTATTGCAGAATACGTCGATATCTATACGTTCGACATATTTCCTTAGAAAATCCCCCGGCATATGAACTTGCTGCACTTTAACCCATTCACTGCCAAACCTAAATTGTATGAGGCTATTCCCATTCCCATTTCTGTTATGAGTGTTATTGTTTATTCAAGTTTTATTATTTCAAAATAAATACACATATTTTATCATAAAAAATCATTTACAAGTATAAAAATCAAACACGAGAATACTCGTGGTTGGCAATGGGAATAACCTTGTGCAATTTATACTTGGCAGCGAATGGGTTAAATAAATTAGAAATTTTGTACAAACAATTTATTTGTGGCTTTTTTTTCAAGTTTTTACACTTGTATATTTATGTTTGTGGCCCATAAAAAGTTTGCAAGTTTGACAAGTTGTACGTTATAATAAATTGAAAGTATCACGAGTATATTCGTGCTGCCAATGGGTAATATTCTGCAACCACGAGTATATTAGTGGTTGGCAGCGAATGAATTAAATCCCGATGAAACAAGACTTTCTATTATTCATATAGTGTGGAAACATAGCGAGGTGTATATAACTTCAAGTACAATCCAAATTAACGAAGTGTATTTTAAAATAGTCACTATATATCTTCGAAATAGAAAATTTTCAAATTTTACTAAATAATTAATAGTTTAATTAATTATAAAGAAATCGTTATTTTGCCCTTTCATTCAATAAAATTATTCTACTTTTCTTTTTATTCATGTAAACGTTACTGGTTCGAATATAATTAATCAGTAACTGTAAACATGAATTTCCTCAGGCGACCTGAGATGTGGAGTCAAAATGACTCTATAGGTATAATACTTAATTGAGGAATAAAATTGAATCAAAAACTGCAATACCATATATGGTGAAGGGTATGTGGTGAAGGGTTAAAAATAAAGCACAATCCAGTTAACCACTTCACATACAATGATGTATCTGACACGCGCATCGAATTATTGAATTATTAATTTTAAACCTGAAATTAAATGAAAGTATTCAGCAATTTAAAATACCAGAATCATTTAGAAACTTTTCATTATCTTAAAACCCGTTTCATTACTATAGGAATTAAACTAACAATAAATGTTTAAGTTTGGATGTGTCATCTAATCAGGAAGTTAAATAAATTCGTATGTCAAGTGGTTAAAAATGAAATTTCAAAGACTCAACAAAAAGAAGTCCCAAAAGAACGAAAGAAAGAGCTCTAATCATCAATGCTTCATTCGATTACATTTATTTCTCTCAACCCAAGTACAGACATTTTAGGATTCCAAATAACCCCCTTTTGCATCCTGTGCACCTGCATTTGTTGTGCCACGGCACATTATTTCGCATCGACTGCTCTTCAGCAACGAAATATATCAGAAATCCAAATCCTGCAGAACGCGATATGCACTTCCACGATCCGCTGGGCAAATTAAGTTGCACGGGCAATTTAGGACAATAATTAATGCGGAGACATGTTGACGCAGTCAGAAGCAGGTAACGGTGATACTGATGAACGGCTATTTTATTAATATGCGAGAAATAATCCATTAAGTTTGGGCATCGTTATAGTCTCACGGAATATTAATTCTCCGAAGGTGGGGAGGAAGGAAGTGATTTTAATTAGGTGACAGGTAAATTTCATTCCTCGTGTCATGAGGGTGTCCGATTGATAATTTAATGTGGCCCTGTATACCCCTTTCGTGTATGTCGATCGTTTGGCCGTCATTTCTTTGCAAAGATAAGCTCAAAAGATACCGTTAATCATTTGTTTTGAAAGAGAAAAATATTCTTTAGAGTTTTCAAAGAATATAAATGTAATGATGATTTTAATGATGGTGTCAAAAGAGCATGCATAATAATAATAATAATCCAATAGTGGAGATTATACAATACAGAGTGGTTGATTATACAATTTAATAAGTAGCTTTTGTAAGGATAAGATATTTTTTTAACTACTATATCATGCGAAAACATGATGTTGTTTTGGTTATAAGGTTATGATGTCTCCGAAATTAACGGGCAAACAATATTTTTTACCCAGTGTTACTAGTATTGAATTATTATTATGCATGCTTCTTTGATAGCAAACGTGTTTTAAAAGTTTCACCTGTTTGTACTAGTAATGCTTTATTATTTACATTAATTTCCTTGACAGCAGATGTGTTTTTAAAAGGCAAGGCTGTCTATAAAATAATAGCTATGACATCATAGCTGGTATTTCATCTCACAATCGTTAGATCTCCAAACCTTTGTATGCAAGCTATAAAAATTGAAAATGAAAGTTTAAAATATATATATATATACAGAAAGAGAGAGAGATCTCGTGATTGTTTCAAACCAGTTTAAATTGGTTAATGACTTAAATCAATTAAGATAAATAATGACTTAATAAATAATAATGTTCTCACATCATAACTTGAAATTTACGATCGAAGATTTCAGTTTTTTTTCCAGAATAAAACATTTTTTATTAATTTTTCAGTTTTTAGTAACAAATATACAGACAGATATTATTTAAATTGTTACAAATTTTGGCATCCAGAATTTATATTGCCGTTTTTTATTATGATATGTTGGAACGTAATAAGAATAGAGTTATCCTTATTTCATTTATCATTAATAATTTGATATCATTAGAAAAGTTTAAATCCGAAAAAAACTCCCTCGCTCACCCATAGAATAATTCTTTATTTAGTAAACTTCGAAAATAAATTTTATTTAATATCAGTTGACTCTTATGACTAGCTGATTTGAAGAAAATGTTAACTTTGCTTAATCTCTCTGCGTAAATATCTTAATATAGTTTAACCCTCTGTCTGAACAATTCCTTAAAACCAATATTTAGATGCAATGTTTGAAAATTTTTCAAAGGAATTGAATTGATATTATATGTTTCCCAATAACAATATAATATAATGGAATAAAAATTGGTAATCGAAAAAATAACACTCTCAACACCAAAAAATGCGGGATGCGTCAGAAAATGAGCTAAATGCCAACCCTCGAAGATCTCAGCTGAAGGGTTAATATTCCTAATTCTCTTCAAAGCAATTTTACATGGTTAATTGTGAGATATATTAAGAGCGTTATGTCAGTAACCTTATACCTATTCTGTTTATTTTGGTGAGCTTTTCTAATGATAAATATATTTTTAAAAATATATATATATTTCTATGAGCTTTTCTAATGATAACTATCATATCAAAGTTCTACTGAAAACATAACCATCTGATTAATTTATTTTATAACTGCCTAATATCTTTCACGATAATTGAAATCTACTTTATTAATCATGTTGATAATGCAAATACATAATAAAATATTTCTTCCTTAAAAAATATAGGATTAAAATCCTGATAAAACAATGAAAAATAAGTCTGGATTTAACTACAACAATGAGCTTTATTGTTGAAAATTATGAAGAATAATTTTTTTTAAATTGCCAAAGAGAATCACAACTAATTTAAAACCATGAAAATAATATTTTTTTAAAATCTTAAAATGATTTTAAAAACATAATTTTGCAAAAATATTTTTTTAAAAAAATATATTATGAAACAGCAACTTTTCACTCAATTAATAATTTAAATGATAAATAATTTTTTAAAAAAACTCCAAAGTGCTAATTCTTACCGTCTTAAAGTAAATTGTACAAAATACAGTAACTTCAGTTTAAACAATGTGGCTTGCAGAGAACAACCACACAAAAGCTCATGCGCGAGCATACACGTACATTTTTCTTTATTATAAGTAGGCATTAATATTTATTCCACTCATTCTTTTCATAGAAAAATTTAATGTAAAATTTAATGAGTTTCGTAAAATAGGGTGTTTATTAATTATTGTCGGGGTTTCCGCACCTCATGACTTTCGAATAAAAAATATTACTCAAAAACCGATTACGTATTCGTAAATTGCAACTCAAAGAATTTCACGCGACAACATGTAATCTTAGCGCATTTGCAGTCTGTGTAATTATGACGTCATAAATAAAAATGGCAACCGTGCAAGAAAAAGCAATGGGTGTATTGTGGTTTTTCAAAACTAAATCAGTCATAACTACTCAACGTCGCTTCAAGACCACGTACAAGAAAGATCCTCCTTTGAATAATTCTACCAGACATTGGTTAACACAATTTCAAGAAACTGGTAGCGTTCTATACCGAAAGGGAGAGGGATTAACAAGCACTTCGCAGGAAAATGTTGATCGCATCCAAGAAACGTCTCCACGAAAATCAACGAAACAATCAGTTGTGCAGTTTCATATGCGGCATACGACAATATGAAACGTTCTCCTTAATCACTTTCAGCTGAATGCCTACAAAGTGCAAATTGTGCAAGCTTTAATATAAGCTTTTAATAAGCTTTTTGTGCCCTTTAATATCATAAATAAAATTCTTTGACTTGTATTTTAAGAATACGTAATCGGTGTTTGCGAAATATTTTTTATTCGAAAGTTATGAGGTACGGAAACCCCGACAATAATTAATGAACACTCTATATTTATATTTTATGCCTCAATTCATTCAGATGCAATCAATGCAATGTTAATGCATCAATCGCTTTCATCCGGACTGAAGGTTTTAGAAGTGGTGATTAGATGAAATGAAAGTTAAAATTGTTTCCTTACGTTATAAAAGTAATCCGATTCGAAATTTAAAGGGACTGAATGTATTAATATTTTTTAAATTGCGGATTCTGCCATATTTCTTTCAATTTTTTTATAGAACAGTTTCATATTTGTATTTTATCAAAGAAACGATTTCAATTAGGTGATCGTCAATTTCAATTCATATACAAAAGAGTATCCATTTTGTAATAAGTTGGAACTCAATAAGCTCTTTCAAAGGAATCTCTGAGTCCTATCGAATTTATTTTCGGACGTTCGCTAATTATTTTCTTTCTTTTGCAGAAAAAAATATTTTAAAAAAATCACGGATTTCATTTTTTTCCCGAAGGGAATGAAAGAGTCAGTATTTTGAGAAATTTGAAAATACGATGTGACATAAGGAAGATCATTTTATAATAGACACTCGGTTCAATTAAGTTTATTGGATTACGTTTTTTCCTTAAGTATTCTAATAAAACAGCTTTGTAAAAGGATTTACTTACTGAGCTTAAATGTATAAATTATCAAATAACAATGCGATAAAAATGATTAAATTATTTCTTTTAGTTTCAGAGTTTCCTTTCTTTTAAGAGAACCAGAGACCTTTAAAATTTCTTTTTGCAAGTTTCACCTTAGCAATTTGAAATTTTACTAGCATTAAAAGTAACACTATAGGGGATGACGCACAAAATTTTAAAAAATATATATTAATTTATTTATGATTTAGAGGAGTTTATATAATATAATATTATCGATAAATAACGTTAATGAAATCCAAATTTGTTCGATGGCTTTCCTATTTTTAATTCAAAACTATTTAAACTTTTTTTAAAAAATAGTAATTTTGAGTTATTACATTGGTTAATTTTATATTTCGTACTTAAGCTTCAAGATTAATACCAACTTTTGTTTCAAAGGGTTTAGAGTAAGTAATAATAAAAATAGAAGCGCTTTCGAACAAATTTGGAGTATTTGGAATATTTTTCATTAACGTTCTTTATCGCTAATATTATATTAACACCTCTAACTCATAAATAAATTAACATAATAATTATGTTATGTGTGTCATCTCCTATGGTATATCTCTTAATGTATGTGAAATTTCAAATTACTAAGGTGAAAATTTAAAAGTTATTTTAAAGGTCCTGATCAACTTAAAATCACTTTTTTAGCATTATAACCTGAAATATCGCCACCAAATATAGATGAAAAATATTTATTGGTTACGTTATATAAGCTTGGTGTGATATACGTTTGAATCTTATATTGGCGCTATATTTTAATATGTTAGTGCTGGTTTCAATCTGAAACATTGTAGCCCAGCATAACATTGTATATGGAGCTTGATGATTTATACGGAGCACCTCTCTCCAAAGAGACTACCTCCGGTCTTGAAAAAGGCTGTTTAAAGCATAATTTCTAATGAATGTGAGAAACTTTATTCACCTTGATCGCAATAAAAATGCACTCTGTATATTGGCGAAAGTGCAACCTAAGTAGTAGCCAGATTTTGGCAAACCACTGTCCGTTAGCACTTTCGCCAAACTGCAACCACTTTTGCGTTAATATTAGTGCTATGCGAATGAAAAAGTTGCATATTCTTTATGGTACGAAAAAAAGTCAAAATTTTTTTACAATCGTATGACGTCTGGAATTTCATTTGCAATCTTGTATAAATTAGAATGCCAAGAATTTTTAACCGTTACAGTTTTTAAACCAAGATTATTAACTACCAATTCCAAATTTAAATTGTCAGAAAGATTTTATCGCAATGAAACTTTGTTGTGAACTTAAAAAAGCTACAAGAAAATTGACTCTGCTGATATCTTAAACATTATAGTGCATTTCCTTCATTTATCCTTGTAAAAGTATGTATCCTTATTAGCATATCAAGTATTAATGGAGGGAAGGTGTCTAGGAATCTTTCAAAATC
Organism: Argiope argentata; assembly: GCA_026289955.1. NCBI lineage: Eukaryota > Metazoa > Arthropoda > Arachnida > Araneae > Araneidae > Argiope > Argiope argentata. The sequence goes on along the minus strand of JAOUZG010005720.1, from coordinate 669,627 downwards.
ATTATATAAAGACAAAAAATAAATTCCTTCACCATACGTCGTTCCCGGGCGTCAATATATATATATATATATATATATATATATATATATATATATATATATATATATATATATATATAATATACTGAAGTGACAAAAGTCATGGGATCAGGGGATAGCAATATGCAAATATACAGATGACAGTACTATCGCAGCAAAAAAGTATAAATGCGCAGTTCGATTTCCAGAGCTTTCATTTGTGTTCAAGTTATTCATGTGAACAGGTTTTTCGTGATTTATGGCGGCACGACGAGAATTAACAGACTTTGAACGTGGGATGTTAGATGGAGCCAGACGCATGGATCATTCCATTGCGGATATCGTTGATGAATTCAACATTCCGAGATCCACAGTCTCAAGAGTGTGCCGAGAGTATGAAATTTCAGGCATCACATCCCATCATGAACAGCGCAGTGGGTGACCACCTGCACTAAACGACCCAGACCACCGACGTCTGTGTAGAATGGTCAATGTTAATAGACACTCAACACTTCATCAAATAACTGCAGGAATCAATGTGGGACGTACGAGGGACGTGTCCGATAGGACTGTGCGGCGAAATTTGTCTTCCTTGGGCTATGACAGCAGAAGACCGACTCAAGTGCCTTTACTGACTGCACGACATCGCCTGCAGCGACTCTTCTGGGCTCGTGAGGTCTCTCGACTGGTCCCTAGACCAGTGGAAAACCGTGGCGTGGTCAAATGAGTCACGATTTCAGTTATTACGAGCTGATGGTAGAGTTCGAGTGTGGCGCAGACCCCACGAAGCCATGAACCCAAATTGTCAGCAAGGCACTGTTCAAGCTGGTGGTGGCTGCATAATGGTGTGGGCGATTTTTACATGGCATGGACTCGGTCCTCTGGTGCAACTGAACCGATCATTGACTGGAAATGGTTATGTTCAGCTGCTTGCAGATCACTTGCAGCCATTCATGGACTTCACGTACCCACACAACGATGGGATTTTTATGGATGACAATGCGCCATGTCACCGGGCCAGAACTGTTCGCGATTGGTTTGAAGAACATTCCGGACAGTTCCAGGGCATGATCTGGCCACCTAAATCGCCCGATAGGAATCCCATCGAGCATTTATGGGACATCATCGAAAGGTTCGTTCGTGCCCAAACTCCTGCATCCACACTTTCACAATTATGGACGTGTATACAGACAGCATGGCTCAATATTCCTGCAGAGGACTTCCAACGACTTGTGAACTCCATGACACGTCGAGTTGTTGCACTTCGCCGGGCAAAAGGAGGACCGACACGATATTAACAGTCATCCTATGACTTTTGTCACTCCAGTGTATATATATATATATATATATATATATATATATATATATATATATAT
>JAOUZG010005720.1:623547-647081 GCA_026289955.1 Argiope argentata | reverse complement strand
TATAATTATTCGGCAATTTGGAACAATATCCGTATATTAAAATTATTTTATTTTAATTATAACACGATAGACATGCTGATTCATATGTCTAGGAAGTTGTTGCTTCATGCATATAATTTTTTTTTGGCAATTTGGAACAATATCCGTGTATTAAAATTGTTTTTTTTATTTTATTTATTACGCGATAGACATGCTGAGTCGTTTGTCTAGGATATTGCTGCTTCAAGGATATAATTAATATTTTTTTTTGATTATTTGGAACAATATCCGTGTATTAAAATTATTCCTTTATTTTATTTATTACATCATAGATATGCTGATTCGCGTGTCTAGGAAGTTGTTGCTTCATGCATATAATTAATATTTTTTTGTCAATTTGGAAAGGTATGAGTAAATTAAAATTATTTATTTTATTTTAATTTATATATTGTATTACAGTCATGCTTATTCGAATGCCTGTAAAGATGTTCTTCATGCATGTAATTAACATTTTTTGACAATTTGGAGAGGTATGAAAAAATTAAAGTTCTTATTATCATGTCAGAACATTGTTATTTTGGGTATGAGGTTTGTGGTGTCAACAAAGCTCTGTAGGCGGAAAATTGAAATTTTCTGCACGAGCATCTCAAAAATCCAGCTTTTAATAACGCATTTCCCTTCCATTTACAAAAGCTCTGTTTTTAAAAAAGTAAGTTAAGGACTATAGCAAATAAAACCGAGGAAAATGTCATTTTGAGCACGTGATTATATGAAACGAAATAAATAGGAAATGTGATATTTTTCTTTAAACAATAAATGCGAGACAGTCTTTTGGATCGTTTGCAGTACTAAAGTGACTCATTCAATGAAACAATTAAAACGAATAAAAATATAATTTAACTACGTGGTGCTTGGCCGTTCAAGAAATTATGTTCTGATATAATACATTAAATTCTTATGTTGAGATATTCTTATATCAGAAATTAAGTTCTGATATAATACATTAAAGAAATTATGTTCTGATAAATGCGTAACAAATTTCATTTTAATCTTTTTATTTTTATTTTATTTATTACACGACACACATGCTCATTCGTAAGTCTAGGAAGATACATATAATTAATACATGCATATAATTAATATTTTTGTGCAATTTGGAAAGATAGGAGCAAATTAAAATTATTATTTATTTTATTTATTATATGACAGATATGCTAATTTGAATGAGCAGGAAAATGTTGTTTCATGTATATAACTAATATATTTTTGGCAATTAGGAGATATATCAGTAAGCAAAATTATTTAATCTATTATTCGATAGACATACTGATCCATATGTCTAGGAAGCTGTAGCTACATGTATGCAATTAATATATACATTGGCAATTTAGATACATATAAGTAAATTAAAATTATTTTTTAAATTTTATACAAAAATGCTGATTTGCGCATCTAGGAAATTATTGCTTCGTGCCTGTAACTAATATTTTTTGGCAGTTTGGTGGGGATGAGTAAATTAAAATTATATTTTTATTTTATTCATTATACGACACGCATTTTCATTCGTAAGTCTAGGAAGTTGGATATAATTAATAATTTTTGGAAATTCGGAGAGGTATGAGAAAATTAAACTTTTTTTAAACTTTTATTTACTATACGAAAGGCATGCTGATTCAAATGTCTAAGAAATTGTTACATTATGAATGTAATTATTATTATTATTGTTTTTGTAATTTGAAGAGTTATGAGCATTAAAATTTTAATTATTATTATTTTTAATTTATTATACGGCAGACATGATGATTTGCATGTGAAGGAAATAGTTGCATCATGCATATAATTGATAATTGTTGGCAATTTTGAGAGATATGAGTAAATTAAATTAACTTTTTTATTTTATTTATACGACAACCATGACGATTCGCAAATCTAGCAATTTGTTGCTTCATGTATGTAATTAAGATTTTCTAGAAATTTTGTGTGATATGAGTTTATTAAAAAAACTTTTGGAAGCATTTAAAAGGTTCCTCTGATTTTGCCAAAATTTGGCTTTTGGTAATGTACTTCTCAACATTATTCCTCACGATTTTGATGATATGGATTCCTTATTGAGTGTTACATTTTGATGCGAATTTAATAGTAAATTTTATTGAAAGTGAATTATATAATTCAGTTAAATAACTATTTTTGGCACCAGATTGTTTACCTAGAATATTTCTTTTCTGACTTTCAATCCGACTTATCTATTTTTCAAACTAATAACAAAAAATAAATTTTGTAAAAATTTCATCTTATTTAATAAGACTGGAAACAGTGAATTTAATGGAATCATGCAACAATAAATTATTGGTTTACCCCATTTAAAAAATGTGTGAATGAAACGTAGGTGTAAAATTTTAATTTAGGAATTAATGTCAGAATAAACAAAATTGTAGATAGAATCGGGGAAAGATCGCGATTAAATAATTTGATAGACAATTAAGTTTAATGTTAATTGCATCTAAAATAAAAACATAGCTAAATCAAATTAGTTTTTTAACCAAAAATTTCTTAAAATTATATAAAAATTGATCGAAAGTGAAATCAGTATAATTAAAAAGCAAATTTTGAGAAGGGGATTAAAGAAAAGTCATGTAAATTTCGATTTTCCAAGAGTAAAGCTTCAGAAAATTGGATTAAAAGCAACAAAGTTTAATTTTTGATTAACTAATATGATTAATTTTTGGATTAAGTTGACAGATAAACTTCTTCTTGACATGAAATGGGGAAGAGCAAAATTTCATTAAAAAAGGCAGAGACAAATTCCTCTTGAATATAAATTATAACATTGTATATAAGCAACTTCATTTGAAATTCATTTTAGTTTAAGGATCTTTGTTCTTATTTTCAAATTAACTTCTAAATAATGATTTTTAAACAATAGGTAATTAGACGGTTAATATTTATATTAAGTGTAGATAAGATTTTAAATATCTTATATAAGTGGATTGCATAGAAAAATGCAGATAAAGCGTTCACTTATTTCAATTAATTGAAAATAAAACCAGTAAAACTTTCAAATTTTTATAGTTTTCTTTCAATAGCAATTGATTTATACAATAGATATGACAATAAAAATAGAAAAGAATATATATTATCAAAGTAGCAATTGTAATTATCTATACTGTAAGCAATAGAAATGAAGAATTATCCAGAACTAAAGTATTTACGTAATATAAATTTCATTGAATTAGATACGAAATGAGAAATAAAAACAGAAATATTACAATAATTGCATTTGTCAGTATGAAAGGTAAAATATAGGCTAAAGTGGTATCTGTACCGAATGTGCAATTCTTTTCATTGTTTGCTCCAGTTATTTATTACATGAACAATATATGAAGGAACTATGCGGCATATATATATATATATATATATATATATATATATATATATATATATATATATATATATATATAAAATACGATGCAGCATTGCTGTTTCCTGTCATGCCTAATCAGAAATGATGAGAAGCATCTGGTATCGTGGTTAATTCTCGTCAACTAGGTGATTAGCTATCTCCTATCAAAGACGCGCGTACTTCCTTCGGAAAGGGTTGTACCGTCACCGGTATTGGCCCTTAGAACTCAACCTTTATTCCCACCTGTGTTGCGATCGCAGTTTGTCGCTCTGTCATTCAGTTTTTTATTGTAACTTAGAGCAGGTTGGGGTTACCAGTTTATATCATTTATTCTTAGAGTAATATAATTTTTTTCAAACACTTTACTTATCATCTAAATTCTCCCGTTCATTCATTCATCAGTTACAATAAAAAACTGAATGACAGGGCGACAAACTGCGATCGCAACACAGGTGGGAATAAAGGTTGAGTTCTAAGGGCCAATACCGGTGACGGTACAACCCTTTCCGAAGGAAGTACGCGCGTCTTTGATAGGAGATAGCTAATCACCTAGTTGACGAGAATTAACCACGATACCAGATGCTTCTCATCATTTCTGATTAGGCATGACAGGAAACAGTAATGCTGCATCGTATTTTATATATATATATATATATATAGCCACATGCCACATAGTTCCTTCATATATTGTTCATGTAATAATTTAGCAACTTTAATTTTAAATGTACATGAGCTGTGATAGCTGAAAGGCTTTGAATTGAAAAGCTGGCTCTTGCTCAAAAGTTAATACTCACTGATAAATATGAATGTGCAGATTTTTTTTAACAAATGAGCTGACATTGCATCCATAGATTCGCTGAAAAATATTGAAAACTATTTTGAAAGTTAAGAAGAAGAATTTTATTCGTTGTGTTCGTTTTCATTCTTGCAAGTGTGAAGGCCCAGAAGGCTTCGATTTCCTAAAATATATAATACAATAAATAATTTGTGAAATTGGAACAAATTATTTATCTATAGCATCCTCATTATGCGATATTTAATTTTTAATAAAAGGCTCTAAAACATAATGGCTTTAGTTGTTTGATAAATTTACCAAAGTTGATATATCGTACCAGGATAATTTTCTTGAACAATGAGATATAAAGCTATCCTCCAAAAGTTTTCCAAACCACATTCGAGCTATTTTCCGAAACAGCTGGATCAAATGACGTTAATAACTTCTAAGGATTTAACACTTTGCTCGCAGCCTTATTATTGCTGAAATTTATATATACAATGGTTTCTTATTAATTGTAGATTTGCAATTTCCTTTGGACATCTTTCGACTGTCGATACTTGTTTTTCTTGAAGATTTTTTTTTTAATAACTTCGAATTAGAAAGGAGCAGCTGATGTATGAAAATTTGCACATTTTGCAGGAACAATTATATGATTTCAGGTTGCAAGAGATTTATCTTAGTTAAGAACGACAATTTATTCTTACAGGAATAAATAACATTTATTACAATAATTTCGAATTCGTTTTGCTTTTGTAGAATTGAGAATAAAGCTTGATATTGTTTCAAATAATGAAAGCCGAAAGTGAGGGCATATTGCAAATCTCAAAGATCAGTCTAAATGTAAATAATTGTTCATTACACCTGCATCTTTGCTTAGAAGTAGAGCGTCTTCCCGGTGATCTGGACGTCCCGGGTTCGAGCATGGCTGTTCTTCCGTAAGATACATGAATGTGCTCCACCCGTATAAAGAGGTTGTGACGCATGAAGTAGCTAAGTGGTACTTTTGGGCTAGTTGGCGCTACTGAAAACAAGAGACGCTCAATCGGCTTAAAATCGAAGACGGCCATCATCGTGCCTGTCCATGGCAAGTGCCATTAGTAACAACAACTATTCATTGCTAAATCGCAAAGTGAATATTAGTTCTTTGAGAATTCCATTTTATCAAAAAAACAGAATCTATTGCTTTCAGACTTTATGTTCCAAAGCAAGTCATGCTCAAACAAATTTCGGCTACAATTTGGAGATATCTTTTGTAACATTACATTGTAAGGAATAGTATTTGGAAACACATTCAACTTTTGCTATTCTTAGTTAGTAAACAATATCTTTAGTTATTTTTTCGGTAATTTTTTATACAAAATTCTCCAGGTGGTACACAGAACATCTCAGAATGCCAATTTCTCTACTTGCCAGATGTGTGTTATATTTCTTAGTTAGTTATAACTCTGAGATGACAAATCTAAATCTGCCGTACATATCAATTTTGAAACTTATGTAGTAAATAAATAAGTTTTAACTAGTAATTAGGCTATACAAATCCGCTTTATCTGTCAATTTTGCAACTGAAGAAACAAGTAGAACTTGTGTCCAGTAAGTTAATAATATAAATTAGAAAAAAATGTGATTAACCATTAATAGTAAATGTTAATTCACGCTAACGCAATCAAATCAGTAATATTTTCTATTTCAATGTACATTAAGTATATGCGATTTAAAAAGAAAATCATATTAACTTTCAATTTACTATTACTAGATAGCAGACTGAACTACTATGTCAAGGATCTCGTTTTTTGTTTTGATTTCAAATAATTTTATAAATGGCATATCTAGCATATAGTATTGACTTTTAAATAGAAAATCAACATCATATCTTAGATTCATTAAATAACAGGATAGGAGTAACTCATGCTACATCAGAAATATTTGGCATACGGACATTATAGCAGATGCGGATTGCCCTAGGACAGAATTTATAACCTTGTAACATAACCGCAATACAAAAGGAATTACTTGTGTATGATAGATTACTTTGCCCTTGATATTTAAAGATACATACTGTTGCTTCTTATACTCTTCCTTTCTATAATAAATGCTTTTTAAAAATTTATTTGATGGAATATATTTATTAGTCCAACATATTAAATTCCGAGTTTATTCTGCCATTGATATTTAAATATACATACAGGTCATTTTTATATTCTTCCTTTCTATATTAAGTGATTTTTTAAATTTATTTGAAGGAATATCATTATTAGTCCAGCATATTAAATGCTGTGATCCCACTGCCATTGATATTTAAATATACATACAGTTCATTCTTTTATTCTTCCTTTCTATATTAAGGGATTTTTTAAGTTTATTTGAAGGAATATATTTATTAGTTCAACACATTAAATGCCGAGATTACTCAACTCTTGATATTTAAATATACATAGAGTTCCTTCATACATTCTTTCTTTCTATATTAAGTGATTTTTTAAATTTATTTGAAGGAATATATTTATTAGTCCAACATATTAAATGCCGAGTTTACTCTGCCATTGATATTTAAATATACATACAGTTCCTTCGTACATTCTTTCTTTCTATATTAAGTGATTTTTTAAATTTATTTGAAGGAATATATTTATTAGTCCAATACATTAAATGCCGGGATCACTCTGCCATTGATACTTTAATATACATACATTTCATTCTTATAGTCTTCCTTTCTATATTAAGTGATTTTCTAAAATTTATTTGATGGAATATATTTTGCTAGGTAATTATCCAAATTTCCTTGGCAAAAACATCTTTCGGCAGATTTTAAAAAATAAGATTAAATTTGATCATATTTTCATTCGTTCGTAAATATTTCCTACATGTATTGTGTTTTTAATAGTACAAATATGTTCATAAAATCGAGGAATGGTTATAATGTACTAAGGAAATTGCTAGTTTTTGCTTTAATCATTATCATTATCGCTGTATGCAAACATCGCTGAATTCCTCCAGAAAATTCCACTCCAACTAATTAAGTAACGTATTTTTCATTAATGGTTAATTAGACCAAATACTTATATCTCATCCTTTGCTTTTGTTTCCGTGCGTAAAGTTCAGACACTAATTTGCGAATCTTTTCGCTGAAAACTCTGCCAGCACATCATTAAATTTTTTAAACATGCAGACGAGGTGTTCGCTTTAATTGAATGTGATAATTAAGACGAGTGGCCTTCGTGTAATTAAATAGAAGCACTTGGACTTAAGCAGATAGAATTTGTTGTTAACAAGCAGTGTTTAGAATTCATCTATTTTTTTTCACTTTAAAAAATGCGCATCTAAACGGCAAAAAAGAAATATATATTCCTATTAGTGAGTTTAAGCATTCGGGTAATTTGCCACATTTTGCCCCAAGATAATGCATTCTCCCACAATGCAGCTATATAAGACATAAAGTAAGATTACTTTTGATTAAATTATAGAGCGTTAGTAGGCCCCCTTTGCGAATAAAGTGCTTGTAGAGGAGGAGGGTGATCCATTTACATCCCTGCGAGAAAACGGTTAATTGACCTTTACGACCCGCCGCGCAAGGAAATAGTTCCTTTTAAACAAAGCTTCCCCCGTACTCTCTTTTCATAATTTTATAGGCTGAAAGGAATGGAGATAATTATGTTTATGGTCCGAATTGTGAAACCTTATGGAAAAGAATTAGCGTCTCATAAATTTAAATTTAGACGGAAATAATTCGCGGTGCCGTTGGGTAGCACTAGGCCATTCATTTGGGTTATGAGGCGAAATTTGTGAATAAGGAAATAAATTGGAGATTCATGTAGTGAAAACATATGTTTTGTGTTTGCTTTGCTTCATGTTAACAATTTATGATTCTCGGACCGATCTGAGGAACGACCTACAACACAAATTTGATCAAGGAAGTGATTCATCTTAAACTTCATGCAGCTTGTATAATGATGGTGTTTTAATTTAAAATTCGGACAGGACATACGGAAATAAATTAAATGGGTAATAATATCCCCCTTTGCCGATAAGATTAATGATTTCTTTATTAACGATATGTAAGCATGAAAAATTGATTATGTTTGTTATCTGTTTGATAATAATAAGATATTGAATATTATCTTTTGAAGTAATTCCTTTCATGAAAGAGGTTTGAAAAATGACTTGCGAAGAAGAAAGTTTTACGATGAATATAAGCTAAAAATAATTTTATTTAAAATCTTGCTTTCAAAGCAGAAAATAGAAACTACTTCACAAAAAGAGATTGTCGAATTATTATTTAAAATATTTATCATTTTTATTCTTCGTTAATACTGATTTATCAATTTAGCTTATATGCCATTAGTCATGCAGTAAAAGATTAAAAATTATATATTAAACAGAAGAAAGCTAAAAGAATATCTAGTTTTTTTGTAGTAAGAAGTAAAAGATAAACTACTGTTATCTAACAATATTTAACCATTCATTCTTTTTGAAATAAAATACAATATTTTAATTTACCTGAAAATAGCTTCTCTCTGATAATATGATATGAGAGTAACAAATTATCGAAAATAATGCTAAAGATTTTAGAAATGATCTTTAATAAAACTTTCAATCTTTAATATGATTTGTAAGTTAGAAGAATAATTGTCAATTAAGATGCTAATATATATTGTTTTTCATCACGTATGAAAACAGGTTGATAAAGATTCAAATTCGGTTTGTAGATCGAAAGCTCGTTGGAGTTAAAGAGTTTCAGGGACTAGACGGCATGTATGATCTTGATTCGATAAGTATTACTACTCTCAAAGCAATTCAATGCCAGCGTGGTTTGTAAGTTTGGAGAACTTGTACCAATCAGGATATTACTTTCGTTATTTGTCTTTCTTCTGAATTGACGAAGATGAGCTACAACACGATTCACGTTCGATTAGTAGATTGTGGGCTTACTCACGATAGAATTGCAAGGTCTCTATCATGCATCTAGCCACCACGTAGCTAATCCGCCCATATGATAAAAGAGAGATGAAGTGAAGAGAGAAAAACAGTTGCGCGGAAGAGTGGGGCAGACACTGGTGAGAGTGAGAGTGTGTATCGGTAGGAGCTCCGATAGGCAATCCAAGAAATGAGCTTAAATTTAATTCGTAATGTAAATGTTTATATGTAAATATTCATCGAGTATTTAACTTATAAAATATAATAAATTTGTATAATCAAGAAAAAAAATGTAAATGTGTGACAAGGCATGTTATAGACTTGGTAACCAATACAACCTAGATGACGTAGATGCATCATTTTATGTTGTAGAGCCATAGAACGTCTTTACAACCAATCTGTTCTTAAACATTCCTATTATATATGAATGATTAAGGATAGACATTCATATATAATATGAATGTCTATCTATTAATGTATGTTTTTATATCTTTAAGTTGTGGTGTTATTTTGAAATCAACCAATTCGCTCATTATTAGATAAGGGCGTCATACATTTGTATTTAAAATATTTCTTTTCAATAGCTGTATTCAATTTACATTTTTTCATATTTGCAAAATAAGAGTGTAACCATTTCAAAAACTTCTAAACCTAAAAATTCACATTTATAGAAACGAAAAAGCTTCGATAGCAATTTTGCTTTCAGGCGAAATAAATGACGACCTCATCTCCATAATGCGACAACTTTTCATTCTTTGCTACTTTTAAAAATCAATATTTGCATTTTTACGAGATATAAAAAGCGTAGTTTATGGAGGAAGTAAACATTGAAATAGATTCTGTGCAATGTCTACAATGGTCTTGGCTTCACACAGACATACCTTATATTAACAAGGGTATTACATACGAGAAAACCTTTTTTAATCCATTCGTATCGAAGTGCTCACGAGTAGTTATTTCCTTTTTAACATTTTCAAATATTTCTTCTAACTTCTATCCTTCTCGCAAGAAATTGGTTAGAGATTAACCAAGTAATATCAATATATATAAACTGTCCGCACATTTTTTGATAGAGTTTATACAATTTATGACTCAGTTTTAAGAATTAATTCACATGAATATTCATTCTAAATTATTTGAAGCGCAATACTTACATATCCTCTATTAATATAAACAAGATGAACCGTAAAAAGATATTTAAGTTCATTATTTATTTCATAAACTTTAATATCTTTTTGCCCTTCCAAACTAGCAGATTGCAAACAAATACAAAGAATGCCTACAGTCACCACGTCGTGAGATGAGTAAAGCATTTTTTAAAATAATTTCTTCCTTGAAAATAATAAATATACTTCTACATACACAATGGTTTTGTAGACATTTTCATTACACATTGATAGGTTTCCTTTTTGGGACTGAGGGCGGAGCTGCTCATAAGTCTCGTGATAAATTTTCTGGGCTCTCATCAATTGTTTCAAATCATCAAATTTTCAAAGTGACCTGTTATTTTTCAGCAAATTAATTTTTTGCACTCTGAAAAGTAATTCGATGCATAATTATTCACCTAATACATGGATCTGTTTATTACACCAAAAAAATTAATACATACAACTGCTTTGAGTTGAGTTTCCCTGAAAAATAAATCTGCGTAATTTTAACAATCTGTAGATATTTGTAACAATTAAAATTCAAATAAAAGGAATAAATAAAATGATGCACCTTCTTGAATGGTGGATGAGAGTAGACATACGACCGCAAAGGGTTAAAATGCTGCATGTTCTGGCAAGCAGAATTAGCACTCTTTATGATACATATCAGTAGGTTTTGTTCTGATTTAAATTATTCAATAAAATTTGAAACAACTGTTATATTTTATTCATCAATTAAACAATAAGGCGCAGATGTTACTGCATAGCAAAATATTAATCACAATTATGAATGAGTCTCAAGAATATCAATCAAAATAATGAGAAATTTTTGTTTCCAAATATCATAGGCTTTTAGACACGTACTTGAAGAATCAAAATTTATACTTTCTAGAAATAATAACAAATATTGATGTGTATTGATTTGATGTAGTTTTTAGTGAATATTCACGAACACTTTTAATATAATATTGATACGGTTGATTCAGCTTTAACAATGCATCTGTATTCGATAGTTGTATCTTCCAAACTTTTTCAGAAAAAAGGCTTCGTTTGATTTCCGTTGAATCTTCTTCTCCCTCCTTATACTAATACATGGAATACTCATTATATTCCTCATAAAATGGAGACAAAATTCCTCATAGTTCACAAATATAATCCAAGTGCACTTCAAGATTAGTATTATGTAGCGTAATTACAACTGATTTCTTATTTGACGCGTTGAAAGATAATATGAATTAATAAGTTAGACTTAAATTTTGGACGGATGACTCACATAAATGATGAAAAAGATATATACTTAATAGAAAAATGTATTGACAATGCATTTGAGAGGTCATAGCCGACCACAGATTCTTTCATTTTTTTAGATGCACTACGAAAATAATTTTATATTTTATTTTGTTTTTGTTTAGATAAAAATATCAATACTTTTTACTGACAATATTTTTTGTAGTAATGGAAACAGTAGTTATATACAGTGGCGGATTTGGAGTTTCAGATGCCCGAGGCGCAATTCAATTTGAGGCCCCCCTTTCCTCTAGTAATATTTATATTATGCACTCTTATAGATATACATATATCACTATGTTAAGCTTTATATCTGAACTTCTTTGTGTTAAAAAAAGGAGGGCGAGACTTAGGTATATACTAATGAAAATTAAAATCAATTTTCCCACACCACTTGGCAGCATTTAAAAGGATGGCAAAGTTCAGAGTGTGTTAAGGCCGTTCTTTAAAACACACACACACACGCTACTTTGTACCACAGTCACGCAATATTTTTCGAAGATACATGCCTGAAACTTCATTATACACTAAATCAATTACTGTAGAAAGGATATATAGGAACTATTTTTCTCTTTTGCTAATAAAATTTCGGTTTTGTTTTAAATAACAAACATTGTTTGTTTTCTAATAAACAAACAATGCCTTTTATTGGAAAACTAGACGATTAATTTTCATTTAATTAGTATTGCTTGAAAGTTTGGGGCTTTTAGGTATGTAAATTATTACGTTAATTATAGTACTAAGTTTTTTCAGATTTTGTTTAACTCTTAAGAACAGCCTTAATTATAAAAATTGAACTTGTGTTTACGAAGATTACTAAATTTTTGCAGATAAAATTGTTTTTCAAAGACAATCTGTGAGCATAAAAAATGTGTTTTTTTTGGGGGGGGGGAATTTAATGATGACTTATACTCTATAAATATATATATATATATAATATTAATTTTAGCAAATAATAATAATAATACACAGTAAAATATTTTTTTCCAATTTTTGTTCATAGCTGCAAATTTTTAAATTAGCTAGACAGCCATATTTGTTAATAGTTGAATTTTAATATTTACATTTGCTTAGCTCCCCAACTTGGAGCTCGCCCCTGTTACCAAAGAGCTCCGGTTTTTAACCAATGCATTAGCACCGATCTCAATATCTCCGACTTTAATCTGGACAATTTTTATAAAATCGGGTAGAAATTTTAGTAGATTTGTTATAAGCAGTAAATTATACTATGTATCTGGCAATGACTTGCTTCTACTATTTATTCTTTTCTATAATTTATCCCATGAAACAGTTTATAAAGCTGTTTCATAATAGTCGAAACATTTTGCTAGTTTTTTGCTTCCAATTTGCTTGCAGGTTTTTCAATATTCAACGTGCTAATTTTGGTTAGAACTTCTTTAATATTTTGATAATTACTTTTTAATGCAGAAACTGCGTCTGCTCTTGATGACCACCTAGTGTCACTTATTCTTTTTAAATTTGGAGATTGATTTTCTATACTATTATTAAGTATATTCCATCGCCGAGAAATATACATATACATTCCGAATAAAATCAAAATATTTTGCTGCACAATTCCTATTAATTGCTTGATTCTGCTGCACAATTTCCCATTAAATTTAATGTATTACTTGTGTATGATACAAAGACGGCTAAATTTATGTGCTCTTTTAATCTTGCTTGCAAGTTCACTGTGCCGCGTTATCGTAGGTTTGACTCCTACAATTTTTAATATCTATAGACAAAGCGTTTAAAAACTCAATAATAATTTTTTCTAAATATTCAGAATTATGGTTTTGAATATAAATAAAGCCGAAAAACCTTTCTTTTTTGTTCCCATTTTTACTAACAAATCTCAAAATACAAGTAAGTTGGTCTACGTGAAATATATCCGGAGTAGAGTCTACAATTATCGAATATTACATCGTTTCTTGAAATTCAGCTATTAGATGTTTCTTTACTTCATCGCTCGCTCATTAAATTTAGGAATTCGTCACATATCGAGTGAGATAAATAATTGACATTTCCACTCCCGGGAGTGCTAAATTTTTCCAAATGCAATTTCAGAAAACTTTCAAATTCTGCCAAATAATCAACGTAACTCAAGAAATTTCCTTTTTGGTTGGAAGTTGTATCTTCTCTGTGGCCACGAAATGCTATCCCTAAACTCGTCAACAATTTTACAGTGGCAATGACACGCTGTAAAACAGCTCGCCAATACTTTTGTTCCGTATCAAACTGCTGTTCTAAGTGAATCTTTATACATCCAGAAATAGTCTCTTGTTAATTTTTTTCAATCACTAAATCCTGTAGAAAATTTCGTGTGCGCATTAGAAAACATTTTACATCCGTAACAATAAATGCACTTACTTGTTGCTGAATATACTAACCATTGGCAAAATTCTTTTGTGCCATTTGCCTTTATACAATAAAAATTTGTTTCAGAAGCATTCTTATAATAGGTTCGACTTCTTTTTCCGTATTTTACTTTAAGACGTAATATTTCCAATATTACAATCCTTATTTATCAAATAATATTCAATCATTTTATCTGATAAGTTTGATGGCTATAATGCAATGTCACTGGGAAACAAACATTCGTCTTTATGTTTACCACAATCAGAATCGGCTATTTTATTTTGTTGCTTAAAATTACAAATTGTTGATTCTTGTGTTCCATTCTTAGATCGCTCATTAATTTCTTCGAATTCACATTCTGCTTCGGCTTGCTCATTGACTTTTTCTTGTGCATATTTTGTTTTAGTTTGTCTTTTAAGGCTTGCATTCTATTTCGTTTCAATCACCAATTTCTTCGAATTCATTTTCAACTTCAGCTTGATTAGGGTTTTTTTTCTTGTGCACATTTTATTTCAGTGCACTCATCGACCTTTTTGAACTCGCTCATTAATTTGTTTCAATTCCTATTCCACTTCAGCTTGCTCATCGTTTTTTCCATGTGCATATTCAATTTTTTTCTCATTGGTTCTTTTAGTACAAATACAGTATCAGGTTGCTCAACTGCTCTTTTTGAATCGTTTTTTAAACGTTAAAATGAATTTATTGAGTTAATTTTGATATCGTTCAATATATTCTTCTTTTTCTTTTTACCTTTCGGGTTTCGAAGCTCCCGATTCAAACTTTCTTTTCGGCGGCATGGTTAATACATTAAAAAAATTAGTCTCATAAAAAAATATTAGCTGGACTCACTGGTATTCTTCCAACGACGACGATAACAAACCTCTGAGGAAGGAAAAGGTCATGTGGTACCAAAGGGGGTAACCAAGAGAGGGTTGAAGTAAACGAGACAAAAGACGTTCATGTTTTTTTTTTTTTTCAATCCTTTCATATAAATATGATAATCTAGAATAGGATTGTTTTCTGTAATCATTTCTTCACAATCATCCCGATTGAACATGATATTATATTATACATATTATTATTATTTTATAGTTACATTTTGAGGCCCCTTAATTTATGAGGCTCGAGGCCTGAGGCGCGCGCCTCATGCGCCTGTTCGGAAATCCACCACTGGTTATATAAACGTCAGTATTTGTGAATCCCATTTTCTCATATCCATTATTCTTTACAAAACAATATATTCCAAGAACATACGAATGCTTGGCATAAAATACCCCCGCCCCCTTTTCTCATATTTATATTTTAGCTATTAACCTCATCTTTCGCCCCTTTTCTTTCTTTCTCCATTCTACTTTTCCCGTAAATATAATGTTAAGTTGTACTTTAGTTCCAAGACTTCTGAATACAATATTCTAATATAATGTAGTTTTTTAGTGAAATCAAAATGAGACTATGAGACTTGAAATGAAAATTAAACAAAGCCCCAAATAATTCTTCAGGTTTTATGTTTTTACTCCACAGAATATTATGAAGTTATATAAAAATTATAAGAATTTATTTGAAGATTTAAACGGAGAATATTTTATTTTTTTTACTACGAGCATAATTTTAAGAGCCAAATTTTAATTGATTCGAAGTATTACTGTTTTTTAATAAATGAATCTAGTTTAACATTTTCATATTTTGTTCTGAATCACGTCTTCTAAATATTTTATTTTACAATAAAATCTTGTATAATATAAGCAAAGATTTATAAAAAGGGGAAGCATCAAAATTTAATGATTCATCTTTCATCAAAAATCTAAAATTATTTTTATGCAAGCAATTGATAACTAGGATTTTTTTAATCAGAAATATTTGTTTTAAGATAATCAATCGTCAAGCTGAAAAAGCATTTGAAATGATTTTATTTTTAATTTAACATTACGATGGAATATGAACAAAATATAAAACTAAAAATATTATGAAATAGTTTGCAGCACCAAAGAATTTAATTCATTGTACACAATATTCAAGCCTATGATATTTTTTAAATATTTCCAGCATCAAAGAACTCAATTCATTGTACAAAATATTCAAGCTTATGATATTTCTTAAATAATTGCAACACCAAATAATTCAATTAATTGTACAAAATACTCAAGTCTATGATTATTTCTTAAATATATATTTTAATTAAAAACTTTTGAAAATTTAAACTCCAAAATTCAACTTATTTTATACGTTTATAGTTTATTATATAAAACGTCCAATAAATTTGAGATTAAAATCGAACATACATCAGTATTTAACAGCGAATTAGGAGGAAATCTTTTATGGATGTGGCTCATTAAACATTGATAACATAAGAATCTAATCCCTTAATCAATTCGATGTCAATGACAAAATGCATTAACTTAACAACACATCTTATTTGCTTTCCAAGAATTTCAATTAAAAGCCTTTCATTCGCAGGAATAGTCTTAAGTTTTCATTAAGAGAATAGTGTTTTAAAATCTGTCGATAAATCTAACGAACATTTCAAAGGGAAAACTTAGTCAGGAATTTAGGTTATTAAGATTTAGCAGTTTCCATATGTTTAGCTTTATTCATATTTGATGAGTAAATAGGATATTCATCGGATAAATCCTTGTTTATAATAAAATATAAGCTGTGTTTGAAAGGAGGGGGAACAATCTCGATCGAATAAAGATGAGGATTAAATTCACATCTTAGAAACTCTTATAACATTTGAGCAAAGTATTGGTTTTCTCTATACAATTATATAGCAAAATTTATTTATAACAATAAATATACTAAATATAGTTGGTTGTGCACTCCAGCAACATTGGAGGCATTAAGGATTTACACAAATTACAAGGATTTATTTATAGTTGTTATGGTAGATTATGGGTTTAAATACCTAGAAAGCGTCGATAGTTCCCATATATCCAGAATCTATCCTAGATCAAAATATTATTACGAATTTGTAATATTGATGTACAGCGCAGTAAGCCTCATGTGAAATATAATCTGTTTTACAGACA
Source organism: Argiope argentata (assembly GCA_026289955.1). Classification (NCBI taxonomy): domain Eukaryota; kingdom Metazoa; phylum Arthropoda; class Arachnida; order Araneae; family Araneidae; genus Argiope; species Argiope argentata. Next base: position 630,194 of record JAOUZG010005720.1, on the reverse strand, counting down.
GCTCTATCATATACCAAATGGATATCGCTTCAATGACCTCCAAATTAGGCGTCAAAATTGAAAAGTCAAGAAACTAAAACTTTTGGCGATAGCCCCATTAAGGTTGGAACTTAACAATCTAGTCTGCAAACCATTATGCTCAGTAACAGAAATTAAATTGAGATCAAAAGTTAAAATTTAATAATTAGTACAAAAATGAAATGTAGCAGACGAGTCGAGAGGCCTAAATAGTTGACTGAAATCTCTGTCCTGTGAGATCTCTTTAAAAGCCGTGTGCTATAACCTTGTCTTCTCTCTCTCTTTTTTGATTGTGTGGCACTCTTTATTGCGACTTTTGTCCTTGCTTACATTTCAGACATGTTTTGCTATTGTATTTTCTTGCTTCCTTGTAGAATAATGTCCTTCTCAAATTATCTATATACATGGTGCGCCCAAAAGTCTCAAAAAGAAGAGGGTTAGGCAATCATCTACTTTGTTTGTTTGATAATCTAGCCTTGAGTTCACTGATCGAGTACGTCAAATGGCGCTAAATAAAATGTGGTGGTTATAAAATTACAATAGACACTCAGTTAAGCTAGCATCAATTATTGTCTTTCACTAGACATATTTAAGGTAACATCATTTGCAATTCATTCCAAGTTAGGTGCTGATTTTCATAAATTCAAATATTTAATCTACAATTTATTCAAATATCTTTTTATTTTTATTTCAAGAATTTTAATAACAGATTAAATAAATAAAACGTTAATAATAACAGAAATCCTGACGGTCTTAAGAAAAAAAGTTTTTATTCAGTTCTCTAGAGTAATTTCCAAACAACAAAATATTATACATATTTGTTGAAGGGAGCTCCACGTAAATGTTTACCATAATGTATATTTTATCTAGAAAATAAGTTTTCTTGTTTTAACCCTTTTTATTTTTGTTTTTACAGTGGAACAAGGCGAGAATAATGAAAAGTAAGTAGTCTTCTTTCAATGGTAAATTATTTTATTCTTATTATTCTCGTAATATAAATATATAGCTGAATAAAATTCTTCTACATTTGCATTCATATAACTTTTACGAAATGTCTTGCTTTATTCTTATTTTTATTACTGTTATTATTCTAATATTAATTTTTATTATTGTTGTTCTCAGAATATAAATCTACAATTAAATAAAACCTTGTTACATATGAATACATATAACTTCTTTTGAAATTTCTTGGTTCTTCACGAATTTTATTATAAATATTGTTTTCATTTTGTGAATATATTGTAATAAATAGCAATTGAATACAAAAAAAAAGAATTTTAAAAGAAGAAAGTTTTAAAAGATTTTGTGCTCATTGTTATTTTTATTGTTTATTATCAGTTTTTTTAACACATTATATTTCAAAATAATTTAAAATATTGAAGCAAACTTTATTTGAAAGTGTATCAAATGCAATAAATCCCTGCTTTATGTATTTAATTTTTTAGAGCATGTTTTTTCCATTTAGCGTTGATTTAGGATTCGTAATGTTATAGAATAAAAATGCTGAGTATATTATTTTATATTACAGTAATATTTTATTTTTTACGTCTCTTAAATTAGGTTTTTAACCTCATACATTACTTAATTTAATTATTTTCCCATGCTTTGGATTTTGTTTTGCTCGTTATTTTGTTCCTTTTTTAGAAAAAAATAAACAATGAACAAAAAGAAGTATAGATCATAATTAATATATATTATAACAAATATTAGAAATGCTATTTAATCTTTTTGAAAAATTATTATTTTTTAGCTTTGCATTAAAGATTTTTTTTTGAATTATGCTTTTCATAATATTAAAAAAAAAAATTTTAATGAAAATGTATAAATTTCCTGTAGTCATAGCCACAATTTTTATTGCTGTCTGTCTTCATATTTATGAAAGTACACAAAATATGAGATAAGTAAAATGAGATGAATTTAAGACATAAATTAGGTCACATTAAGTCACAAATCCCTAGTATTGTCTGACTCTGATGAATTGTTTCATCTGATGATAAGTTGCTAATTTTTGTCTTCAGATTAACGAATTCATTTTTTGTGATGGAGAAAACCATGGAATAGAAGGTAGATGCTAGAGAAATAAAAAGGCAGTGCTAAATATTTATGAAACTGGTTTATTTTTTCCGACCTATTATTGAATTATCTAATTTTGAATCTAATTATCTTATTTTGAATTATCCAATGAGCCAAATCTAATAATACGAAGAAGGGAAACGCAGCTCGGTAAGGAAAATTTCCATTCATGGCAGTCGCTTCATATATTAAAATAGATTTTATTGGTATTTCCCAAATTTGACTTCATTTTCACCAACTCATCAGTGTTAAACACACATTACGAGAAAACAGAGCATTAAAATAAACGTCCAAAAGATTATTTGTAAAAAACGTGTTTCATCAAGTAAATAGCTAGCAATTAACATGCGATAAAATACTGTGCCTGTATCTGACTTTATCTTAATTTATTAATATTTTTGTAGTAAATTACACGAGGAATTAAGTTATTTTCTTTCTAAAAACTTTAGAATTAAAAAGTCTTGCTAATAATTATAGTTTGCTTTTGAAAGAGGATTGTAAAATGTGAAGTAATATAATAGAATTATAAAAATAAATAGAATTTTAGTAACACGTTTTGAATTTCTTAATAATCAACTATTATTTTTCTTATTTCAGGATGCAGACTCCAAAGCTAAAACACTTCGAAGATGATAGCCCGGATGTTATACCATCAAAACCATTTTGCACAGGTATGCAATTAAGCATAACATAAAATATTAATTACTGGAACAGATGCTGACTAAGTAATTATTAAAAAATATTTACTATAGGAACACATTCTGGATAAGTAATTATTAAAAAAATTATTATAGGAACATATGCTGAATAAGTAATTATTGAAAATATTAATTATAGGAACTATTGTATCAAATAAGCTATTGTAGAAAAATATTAATTATAGGAACACATATCGAATGAGCTATTGCAGAAAAATATTATCTATCGAAATACATAATGGATAAGCAGTTATTGAAAAACATTAATTATGGAACATATCGAAAATTATTAACTATAAAAACACAGTGAAAATATTAATTACAGTCAATGGCAGCTTTTAGTAATAAGTTTCAGAGAACCTGAGATATAACTTATTTTTTGATAAAAAAATACTATTTTTTTATTAGAATAACCATTTCTAATATAATAAAAATTGATTATTATCACATAGGTAAATGAATAACGGATTTATGAGTTGTATGCACTGCACGATTGAGGCAAGTAAAGCGCCCTATTAACAATGAATCTTTGGGATACTTTTCTGAAGCATGCAAAGAACCAGCTTTTCGGAGCAATTATCTTTTATTTATTATTACACTCACTTATTATTCCGTTTATTATAATTTAAATTTGTATTCCACTAGTTTTTTTCGTTGTATCCTTTTTTAAATTTTATTTACTGATCAAAATACCTTTTACCAGTAACCCATTGCTTATGTGGCTCCATGTTTTACTTTCAAAAATGATTTGTTAAATGTTTCTAATCTACCCTTAGTTTGTAAACGCTTTTTTCAAAACATCCTTTTTGGAATTGATTGCTTTAGGATAAGTATTTTGCTGTTTACGGGAAATGATGCCGCTGCACAGCATAACATTTGGTATGGTTTAGATGTGTCAGATCAAATATGCTTGTTATATGACTTTGACTTGCTTGCATGCTGCCGTATGTAAAAACAAAATAAGTAAATCAATCATACGCAAAAATATAAATTAAGTAACGCAATTACAATAATTTGAATTTAAAAGTTGGAGCAAACCACACATAATGAATTTCAGATTAAAACATTAACCAATATACATAAAATATTTCAATAGAACTTGTATTGTGTTTAAAAAATAAGCGATATTTTTATTGATTACATTTTCTTTTCTTCAATAATTTAATTTGCATGTAAATATCTATTTTTTTTTTCATTCTATTATATATTATTCAAAAAGAGCGAAAAAAAATCGGCTCAAAATATAGGAGCGACATAAAGGGTAATACTGGGTGAGGTGGGGGAGAGAAAAGGCATAAAACATTTTTTTTTAAGTAAAAAGCAGCAGCCATTTTTTTATGAAATAAAATAAGGTTTCAAAAATGTGTTTTCCCTTCCAAACTTTCGAATGTGTGTAAACAGCTGGTGCAACAGTCAACATAACGTTCTTTATAATAAACGATAAAATTTTATTGACTAGCAGGACCTTGCAAAAGCTACTGACATTCGACAAAATGGCGTCGGCATTCATACGCTCGAGGCATAAAATCTCGCGTTTTGGAGGGCTTATTTACGACCAGTGAGCGCGCCACAAGTAAGTAGTTCGACCCTAAAGCCGGACGTGACGTAGCCCAACGTTAAAGTCCTTCTTTTGGGATTGGATTTAGTCGTAATACGCTGTTTTTTCCGTTTATTTTGTTCTGTTTTGACTCTTCTTTCGTGGGTTTTAAAGTCCCATTTCCTATGCAGTGGACGGGCTCTTTCCTGAGTGCCTAGAGTTTTAAGGGAAGTTTTTCTAATGTTTAGGAAATCTAGAATGTATTTTTCCTGCAGCGTTCACCACTATCTGTAGAATTTTCGAGGCTAAAAAAGTTTCAGAGACATTTAGTTTTAAAACTAGTTATTTCATTCGCATAGCTGTGTCTTTTAAAAAAAACAATGCAGTTTTTTACGATTCATTTTTGAAAGTCAACTTTCCATGATTCATTTTTTTTAAGGCAGTGACTTTTCATTTTTGTGAAAAGCTTAAGATGTTTTGATGGAACAATGATGATAAATAAAATTTAGAGAATGCTTTTGGATTTCGTTCTAAAAATGCTCTTAGAATTTATTTTTCAGCCATAAAAATATGGTGGTTCTGAATCGTAATGGAGAAAACATGCCGTTCGAAATTGAAACGATTCTTCTCGTCTTATTTTATATATATATTTATAAATTTCTTTTCAAATCAAAATTCGAATCACGTTAAAGTCTTACTTTTTTACGATTTAATCCAAATTCTTCAGACGGAATTTCGTTATTGATAGAATAAATGTAAGATAAACCAACATTATATTTCTTCTAAGTATTCTCACATTACCATTACTTTATTTTACATCAGATTTTAGTGTTGTTGGTCATCAATTTACCATTCTCTAAATAGAATGTTTTAGCAAAGAATATATAAATTTTTTTTTCTGTAAGGTCATGTCTTCCATATTTTAATGTAAAACTTTTTCTACGTTTCTTTGCAATTATATTTTGTTTTTATTTGAGCTAAAAGCTTGAAACGTAAAGTGTAATAAATGTTTATATTGAAAAGAACAGATTTGAAAGAATCTTCTTTTTTCGGCGCGAGTTTTGAGATATTACCGAGTTGATATGTGGAGATTTTGCCATTGTAAATTCTTTCTACCTAATTTCCAAATGAACACCTTTTACTAATTATTCTGCATGTAAAATATTTTACCTCTTCCTTTAAAATTCAATACTTTCTTTTATTCACATATTATCTAGAGATAACTAAGATCGGGAATTTAATAGAAGCAGCTATATATTTACAGTCAATCAAGGATTTGTGCCGGTTTCAAATGTTTGTAATATCTCGATGAAATTACCAGCGTTGTGTAAATCATTATTTGGGCTGCCGAATGAATGCAGTGTAATGACTTGATCCGGTCCGATCAAATAAGAGGGTAGTGTTTAAAGTTAAATTCCTTATTTACAACTTTACATACATAAAAAAAAAAACTCGTTCTCATCTAAGTTAATCTGATTGATAACATTTCAGTTAACAGTTAAACATGAACAGTCCCTCGATTATTTCTGAGAAACAATCTCACCAGAAAAGCTAACAGATTGTTAGCGCATCCGGCTACTACAGGGGTAGCTTAAGGGATAATCAACAGGTGGATCTTAAATCAGAAGCTCTATTCATACGGAGCTTCTCTCATACCTTCAGAACGCCGATCCTCCGAAGACTTCGAAATTACGAAGTCTCTCTAGAACTCTCAAGCAGATATCCCCTTCTTTTTCTCCTCTAAAATCTTACATTTTTATCTTCTGTCAAAATTCCGCCTCTCATTTTCGCATTGGTGCAATTCCCGATGAAATTACCAAATCAGAATCTTCATTTACACGGAGCTTCTCTCATACCTTAAGAACGCCGATCCTCCGAAGACTTCGAAATTACGAAGTCTCTCTAGAACTCTCCAGCAGATATCCCCCTCTTTTTCTCCTCTAAAATCTTACATTTTTATCTTCTGTCAAAATTCCGTCTCTCATTTTCGCATTGGTGCACTTCCCGGTTACCAATAGCTATTCAGATTCCGGTTACCCAATAACTATTCAAAGTATCTACAGTTGACCGTGGGAATGTTCGCTAATGATCCACCAAAGAAGCAATAGTATTACTGAACCGGTCTATTGTTTAAGGATAGCTGGAAAAAACTCTATATAAACCCGTAATGAGTTTTCTCTCTAGCTAAAGCTGGTATTGCAGTACTCTATTTTAAGATCGTGGAATGCATTGTAAATTTAATAGTTGCAGTTATGTATTTACGGTCAATACGATATTGATATCGACTTGAGCATTTGTAATTGTTCGATGAAATGACCAAC
>JAOUZG010005720.1:595847-623537 GCA_026289955.1 Argiope argentata | reverse complement strand
TAGAATTCACGATTGATTTATCTGCTCGCTAAAGCTGGTATTGCTGTCCTCTATTTTAAAACCCGACGATATATTTAAAATTTAATAGTTACAACGATATATTGATAACTGGTGCCTGCTTAAGAGATCGATGGAATCACCAGCGTTGTGTAAAGCGTCAAATATTTGAAGCAATGGCATATAATTTGGCGATTTAACAGAATCGATTCAATGTTTGTAAATAACCGGAACCGCTTGACAGAAATCATCGACTGATTTACTCATTCACTAAAGCTGATATTGTTGTACTCTATTTTAAGACCATGTGATACTAATTTGGTACCAAAATAAAACGAAAGACTTTGTAAGATGTGGGGTTTCTTTTATGTGAGCGGTAGAGACAGGGATCACATCTAATTTTAGTCTCACATTTTTATTTACATACAGATACGGGACACAGCACACACATAAAACAAAAATACGAAAAAAATGTAAAACTAGTCTTCCAATTTCATCAGTCTTAGACTGACCTCTACTCTGTCATTTCGTCAATTCCAGACTCCGATTGGTCTTTCCTCCCTCACTTCGTCAATCTCAGCTTCCACTGACTTCCTATCTCTTGCTTTGTCAGTTCTAGAATGACCTGTTTCCCCCCTCAGTTTACCTCTTAAAATTCCTCATTCGTTCTGCAATCTATCTTTCATCGAGTCTCTAACTGATCTCTCTCCTAGCTCAACCCTTTTCCCTCCGCGTTTTTGCATATCTCCACTAGAAGGGTTGCTAAGTGAGGTGAGAAGGATTGCCAAAATTGGCGGGCCTTACAGACTTCATGGCATTCGCTGATGGGATATCCGAAAGAATTTTAAGAATACAGTGTGAGCATTCTATTTGATCCGTTAGAACATCTCTTGCTGTTTCAGATGCTCAGCGATTTCTATAATATTGAAAGCAAATCGTACATATTGCTTGCAGTTCCATCGAAGGACTATAAAAAAGGTGGTACAAATGTCACTTCTATTGTAATTTGATGGTTGAAATTAATAAATTTTCAGTCCGTATGAAATTATTTATTATCCATTCTAGTATCAAGTATTCTAGTATCTTCTTGATCTAGTATTCTAGCATCAAGTCAACAAAATGTAAGATTTTACTCTCTATTAAGAAAATGACATTCAATTTACATTTAGTAGACACAAGCAAAAACTTCCATTTTAGTTGTTATCTTTACAATATTATATGATGTTAGTGTTATGTGGTCAATAATTAAAAAAAAATCTGATATTCTTGACCATTACCTTGTGTTTTACACCCCTCCTTTGAAATGCTGTCATCTACTGATTTAATGTTAAAATAGCTTTTAGAACCCTCACCCCCCTTTCAACGCTATTTCTAGTGTTTCATACCAGGAATAATTCTTTACCCGAATATGAGTCATGCCAGACTCTCCGACCCGCCTGAAACACACGAAATAAACCAGAAAACTAAATAACCGGGCTGCCGCAACATGAGCTATGGTTGAGTCTTAAGAGCCATCACCGGTCACGATACAAACCTTCCCGTAAGAAGTGCGTCCCGTCATTGATGGGAGGAGCCAAATCTCCACCTATTTATTTACCAATCTGGGTAGAAGGATCTAGCCCACCAGGCCGGAAGGAGAAATTATCTGGATATAAATTTATATTATATGCACTCAATTTTACTTATTTATATTTAATAACCACTCTACGAAGCTTTATTTGGAAAATATCGAACCTTTCACAAGCTTTAGTAATTGAAAAAAAATTAAAAATTCATATATTATAATTATTATGCCGTTTATAGTTTAATAAAAGCCATTAAATCGAAATCTAAGCATTAGGTATTAAAATATTCTATTTAATTTATCAATTACATGACTGAAATTTTCTATCAACTCGCACATTTAAAGAGAAGATTAAAAAAAAATCATAATCTAATATTCAAAAACGAAATGAAACTTTTGTGTTAATCAAGGAAAGCTGATGGAAATTAATTTAGAATTTTATAGCATCCAGTGGCTTATTTGTTCCTGCGTTCAATGAAATCTCCCACTTTTTAAGTCATTCCTTGATGTCTTGATGCGTATTTACCCATCTTCATTTTAGAAATAATTAGCCAAAGCACTCTGGCCACAGCAACATTAAGCAGACGGGAAATTATTTCTGAACCAACCAATCAGCTCCATTTGCATGAGAATCGCATAAAAGATGTACTCTCTAGTTCCTTTCATCAAAACGCTTAAACTCCGCTTCCGATTACCCTATTAATCGCCTCCTTTTTTTTCTTCTGTTCGTTGCTGAAAAAATTAATCTTCTGGGGCCAGCCTGTTTTGTTTCTTCCCCAGCCATTTTATGCATGTAGATTGCGAAAATTGAATTGCAAGAATATGGAAATCACAATCATTATCTTTTCGAAGGGGGAAGATTAAAAACCGAAGGGTGGTGTGCTTCAAAGAACTTTTGATGCGTTTCTGGCCTGGCGTCTCTCCATAAATCAACTCAATTTGTTTAAAGTCGGCATTAAGAAAATTAACACCGAGAAGGGTTTCCCCCAATGGCTTCGTCTTCAGATTTCGTTAAATATGGCATGTTTTTTTGTAGAAAAAAAAGGGCGAGAGATTAGGGGGATGTAAATTTTTTAAGTGAATGATGTAGAAAATAAATTTCATAAATTCGTTTTTCACGGCATAAAAATAATAGAATTCATTTAACATACGAAGATGGTGTAAAATAATGTCTTCTATCTCTCATTTTTTTTCTGCGTTAGAAAAACGTTTAAATCTTTGGTAATTATCATTAGCTCATGTAGTTAATTTTAACTTCTAAAATAATGCGCAACCTCTGAAAATACTTAAAGAATTATAAATCTCTTAGTTATTATTTAAATAAATTATTCGTTCAATTTCTTTTGAAAGTGAATCAGCTTCTTACTAATATTTACAAAGATTAAAGATATATGCCAATTAATTTTTTTAACTTAATGTAAATAAATTTGTAATTCATGTTTTCAATAATATTAGTTTTAGTAATGGCGAACTTTTCATTCCAAATATTGAGAATTTTTATGCTTTTATTAATGAGATGCCAGCACTTTTAGAACCTTATCAATCCATTTATAAGCAATTGACTTTTGTAGGATTCTGTTATTAATACAGAATTATTATTATTTTGTTTCAAATAGAACATTTTTGAACATTTTATTACTGTTCAACACTAAAATTTTAGCTATATAATTATTACTGTTCATTGAATACATTCAAAAAATATTTTGATGAAAAACGCTACAAATGTCGGCATACAACTCAGTTTGGGATTTAATGAATATCTAATGATGAATAATAATGAAAGAATATTTAATGATTTATTGGATATTAAAGAATATCGGGAAAAAATTCAAGCTTTCATCAGAAATCGGATCAAATTAAAAAGTTTTCGCATAATAAAATCGCAATAAATGATTGGTAAAAATAGTATTTAAATTTCAGACTGTATATTTTAGAAGTCATTTTGTTTATTCTCTAAGATTTAAGGCTGGCATACAATAAGTAAATTGTATCATATATGGTTAAATATCACGTAAAACTCTTTACAAAGCAGTCAGTAGAACATAGAGTACACAATTTAACAAATATTTGCTTTTTAGGTACAAGGATGTATTTATAGGGGGGGGGAACCAATTCGAATATTATTAAAAATTACTAAATTTTAAAAAAAATTTCATTAAAAATTTCGAAATAATTACAAACGCAGAGAAAACAAACATTTGATAGACAGCAATTTCAAAAGTTAACTGCCCATTGAAAATGAATTAATTTCCATTTTTATGTTTACTTTAATAAATTAGAAAAAAATATTTTAAGTACTTTTTCACAACAATGCCTTTCATTGTTTCAGTCACTAAATTAACATTCATGGGTATTTCTATGATATTAAATACGAGTTTGTCGTCGTCATATAAATAAGATGAAATTTGAAAAGTAAAAATAAGGATGCACAAACCATTTATAAAACATTATCATGCTATGCTGTTTTATTTTTCCCTTCAAAGCTCTTAAAATAGTTATCGTTGATTTTTCCAGAAGTATCAATACATAAGAGAATCATTACAATTCAGTATTATTAAAATTAACATAATTACTCTACAGCCATATATGATGTGCAATAACATCGACAATTTAAAATTTAGTTTGCATAAATAAATTGGTTTTTAAATACTTATTTGTGACTTAGTTTTACATCCATTTACTTCATGAAAAAAAATGACTGTTATTTTCATAATTTATTGAAATTGAAATGCTTATTGTTTTTTCCCCTTCATAGATTACTCCAGTTTGCCTCCCAACTCAAACAGTGAAATAATATACGAAAATGTTTCACAGAAAGAACACACATACGCAAATATTATGAACAGAGTACATTTTGTACCAAGCGAGGTAAGTGGATATTATTTCAAATAGTAATTTGTTTGGATACTAAACATTGAATAAATAACATTTAAATTTATATGTAAGATGCAAATTATATTTTATATTTATCTACACAAATACTTGATCAACAAAAACTTTAAGTAAAAGATTAAAATGAAACTTGCTATGCATATACAATGTATCATGTCAGATCATAATTTCTTGAATGACCAAGCACCATCTGCTTGTGCAAGTTAAACTATATTTTTATTCATCATAATTTTTTCATTGAATGAGCCCCTTTGATATTGCAAACGATCCGAAAAAAAAACCTTTCCTCGCATTGATTGTTTAAAAAAATATCCCATTTTATATTTATTTCATTTCATATAATCACGTGCTCAAAACGAGATTTTTTAAGGTTTTATTTGATGTAGTCATTAACTTATTTTTTTTAATCAGAGCTTTTGTAAATGGGATGGCATAACATAATTAAAAGCAGACTTTTTGAGATGCTCATGTAGATAATAACATTTTTATTTTTCGTCAACGGATTTCTGTTGACGCCAAAAATATCATGTTTTGACATGATAATAATTAGTATTCTTGAAGGATAATAGACTTCTAGGAATTTGGCAAGTATAGGATCAAAAAAATGTCATTTTAAAAAGTGAGTTTTCACGAGTTTTCTCATTTTTCACGGTGTATGTTTAGAACGTACAAGTCCCCCCCCCCAAAAAAAACGTGCGGTCCCAGGCGTATGTCTTATAGATTTCTTTGTGGTCTTTAATGAGTTAAGATAAAACTATTGCTATAAATATAGAATAAAATATTTAGTAACCGTATATTATTAAATATATACTCCAAATAATTTTATATATATATATATTTTTTTGAAAAATGCTATTAATTATACAAAAATGTATAATTAATAGCGTGGCATCATTTCATTATACGTAGATAAAATGTATTATCAAACGATCATTTTCCATAGTTCCCTCTTTGAAAATGCAGAGGCACTAATTCAACACATGAATGAATACTCACAAATACTATGTTATGTAAAATTTTATTTCCTCTTCTAGGCATATCCAGATGATAGAAAAGGGCCTTTTGTCAAAAAAGTATAAAATTGAGGTTCACAATAATATTAATAATTAAAAAAAATCAATTATTTTATTTTTTCAATGCTCGGACTAAGCAACTGAAACCTTCCAAATCCCTTAGTACTATGACATCGATTGACATTCTTCGTTTGTTCTTCCTATTATTGCTTATCGGCAACAGTTGTTTATCGCTTGTTTCATTTGAGATGACGACATCGGATAAGGGATCGAAGCATTGTCGGTACATTCCTATTTATTATTGATGTGATGTTTGCATGTTTACTCAAAACTTTGTCTAAATTAAGATCGCATCAAATTGGCGCATATTCGTAGAGATGACGTAGCACAAAGAGAACTTCAACATATATAATCCAATATATGTGTAATTTCCCTTTTGAAATTAGAAATACGTCAAAATGACGCGTGCGGTCAATCTAGTGTTAATTTTAAGTTAGATTTTTAAAAATAATGCACAACTATTGAAGATAAAGAACACTGAATCTATTTAGTAATCATCTTTTTAAAAAATAACCACTTTATTTATTTGCAAGGATGTTGTATCTAACACACTAAGGACCGCAAAGAAATCTGTAAGAGATACGCCTGCGACCACACGTTTTGGGACCAACTGATACATTCTGAAGTCATCTTAACTTTGTTATTTATGAGAAACGAAATAACTCGTGAGCTGTTGTTAATGTGTAAGTCTGCACCACAAATTGCGGTTATGCAGGTTTGTAGCAGAAATCTATAAACTTGTAGAAAAAGTTCTGGTGAATACAATGCTTTTGGTGCAATGAGTTTGCAAAAATTTTTGAAACTGGATATTTGAAAAATGAATTAATGCAAAAAAATGCTATTTCAGTCTACTTAACTCAACTACACACTAATGGACAGAAAAACAAATTACCGTAAGTTTGAAAAAGATTGTGGAACTAGTTGAATTATGAAACAGACTGGGAAATACTGTAAAAGATATGATGATTCTTCCTGATAATCCTTAACCTGATAACCTTAATGTGTTAAGTCTACACCACAAATTGCGGCCATGCAGGTTTGTAGCAGAAATCTATAACCTTGTAGATTAAGTTCTGGTAAATGCAATGCTGTTGGTGCTAAGAGTTTGCAAAACTTTTTGAAACTGGATATTTAAAAAATGTTAATGCAAAAAATTGCTGAAAAATCAATAAGTTTCTATTTCAGTCTACTTAACTCAATTACACACTAATGAACAAAAAAAAATTACTGTAAGTAAGTTTGAAAAAGATTATGGAACTAGTTGAATTACGAGACAGACTGTAAAAGATATGAATTTTCCTGACAATCATTAATCAAAATATCAACCCCCCCACGTGGACTGTCTGATTGTATAAGTCTAGACATGGCTATAAATATCATTAACGCAAGAAACAAAATCCGACGAACTCAGCATTCATGTTTACGTTTGTTAATGAGTTGCAGAATGACGCAACAGTTTCTCTGTTGTTGCAGCCGTACGACGACATCACGTATGCGGAGTTGGCCCTCCCCGACAGCCAGCAGCCGTTCGTGAGGCATCGCTTGGAGCCTCCCACCGAGTACGCCGACATCGACTTCCAGAACAGCAGGGGCACCTTCCCGGCCACGACGACGGTCATTGGGAACGAAGAAGACACCGCCCGCAGTCCACTCGTCATATCCTCCAAAGCCATCAGAGTGGTGAGTCCCTTCGATCACTCATTTTTCAATTAACTCAGACACAAGAATATAGGATTGAAATCCGTGAAGTAATGATTATGATGAATTATGAAGGGGTTGAGTTTGGTGCATGTACGATTAATGATGCATTAAAAAAATTATATTATACCCTTTAATGTCGGGCCTCTGCTAATGAGGTAGAACCGAAAACCCGAATTATATATATGTAATGATAATTTTAACTCTTATTTTTAATCCTAATTAATTCCCGAAGCTCTATTTTAATTGAGCCCATAGTAACATAATTTTAAAATATTCTCTTATTTTCCGATCCATTCTACTCGTATATCATATTGAATGGTTTATTTTTAGCTTACAGCTATAAAAATTCAATAAATAGATGCACGTACGGCATACGGGTAAAATTGTTAAGTGGTTAACATAATCGTTGATTTGATGTGTAAATACTGGCATTGAGAACTTATTGTTTATCATGTGACCTTAAAATTATCATATTCTGTCTATGCGAAAAGTGGTAGAGCCCATCAATGTGAAAACATGAAGTATTGGAGGTGATCGAAATGGCACTGTAAATGTACCAGAAAGCTTTGCACAGTTCAGCAGAAAGAAATGCTCTTATATAAACCTTTGCGATTCCTTTTATTTATTAATGTTTCAATGTAAGTAAAATGTTAATATTATAAACTGTGGGCCTGTTTGTATAAATCCGAAGCAAAAGCCTGATTTCAAATCTCACAATCGATCTGGCAACCCATTTCTTCCAACTTCACTTTGTATCTTTTACATAAAAACGGTTACTACAACCCTAATGAGAATAAATAATCGAAGTTTACCAAATTGATAATTATACCTAAATCAAACAAAAGATTATCTCAACATAATGTTAATAGCCTTATCTTTGCATTAGATTTGTAATTGGATTGAAAAATACCTCACTTTCTCTGTTGCTGTCTTAATAATTTACTGGTACTTCAAAGATTAATCAATGATCACCGCCTTTGTTAAAACCTTAAACAGCTGTTAAAGATTTCAAGTATGGAAAAAGGATATCGTACCCTTCTTTAATTCGTAAGGAGTTAAGAAAATATTACTTGCAAGGAAAGAAAGATTTAAATTTTCTGAATTAATCAAAATAAACTCTTACTACGCCAGATTTATTTTTTTGTGAGTTCATTTAAAATTAGTTGTTGTTGTTAGTAGAACTGCATAATGTCTGGCAATCTTGAATATCTCGGTACATAATTTCTAAGTGGTCGTCTGTGAGACGGAACGATAAGTAGTCTTGATTATATTCATCTTTGAAAATCCGAATTCAAACAGGTAAATAGGTCAAAAGGTTATTATTGCATAATATGCAACTTTTTTGAAATCAAATATAAATTATTGCATTTGATACTTTACTTCGGGTCCATTAGATTCCATAAGTCTTTCTGAAAGAGAAAAAAAGCATTCGTTTTCATTAAAGGGTACAAACAATATATGATTAATATTTTGGATTATTTCATTCAGATCACTATTGTCAAAGGAGTAACACCTAAATATAACAATTGATTTCTTTTAGTATGCATATCTTATGTCTTAGTGAAAGTGGTCACCCCAAACTGTCTTGCTGTTCAGCCACTTGATCACGATCGACTTAATGCTCACTCCTGATATAAGTTTTTTCATGCTTGGCTAATAATAAGTACTCACCTTAAAGATATACTACATCACATCCATGGACCGGGATAGCCTGGTTGGTAGAATGTTGGACTCGTATTCCTCAGGTTGCGAGTTCGAACCTCGTGAGGCGGAGATTCCCCAAGTGTGTGGTGGTTGGCACTCGTTAAATCAGTCGTCCTCCATGTCGAGAAATACCCCTGGGGGTACTTGGTCAGAGGTGATCGTTCTCTATTCCAGGTCTAAATTACGATCTGAGATCAGTGAATGAATATGCATGAATGATGGCTGCCCCCTAAAAAGGGAAGTGGCGTATGTGCAGCTAAGTCGTACTCCAAGATGACGCTACTGAAAAGAGCGTCTCTCTTTTCAGTAGCATCATCTTGGCCCTAGATGACGCTACTGAAAAGAGAGACGCTCAATCAGTTTAAGTCGCTGACAGATCTGCCAACGGGCTTGAGAAAGTGGCATAAACAACAACAAAATATCATCCCGAACTAAATTATAAAGTTATAATTCGAAGAATTTACTCTCAATCTGCCTTTTTAAAAATAAAAATATTTGAATTTAGGTTTTTTTCCATATAACATGTTACTTCATTCATTTAACGACTAAACTTCTTACAATACTATAGTTCCTCGATACTTCTAATTCCAGAAACGGAAATGCAGAAAAGTATTTTAAGACCTATCAGATTTACCAAATAATAAAATCCTCCCGGTATTTTATCTGTTCCAACAGAAACTGCTTCACGCGGCAAGAAAAAACAATGAAGGCGAGAAATCCAGCAGAGAAAAAAAAAATAGCATGTCTGGACGAAAATCAAATCACATTCTCTCCATTATCTCTGGAACACCTAATCTACGGGAATTCTGCAGGCAGCAAAGAAAGAAAAACGAAGGGGGAAAAAATCGACAAAGAATGAATTAAAAAGAAGGCCAGAGATTCCACGGTTATGATTGATTTCATTCCAGCATCTGTAGAAGAAAGATGATTTGGTTTTTGCCCCTCCCTCTCCGGATCCCACCCTTTTCCCATTTTGCTCTTTTCTGTAAAGCCTGGCTTTATCGCACGATCATTGGGAACAAATCGCTGCTGACGGGGATACCATGAATTTGATTTCATTCTTCTTTTTTTCTCTCCTCTTGCCGAGAATCAAGTTGTGTTATCGTTTATTCGGTGGTGTCTCTCAGATAGAAGTTACAAGCAACAGTAGTATGAGAAAAAAGAATCCATTCACCACAGATTAAATAGTAATTTTCCAAAGGCAATTCAATTAATTCTTTCTTTGTACGAACTGCATTATTTTAGATGGATTAGCTCCGCTTAAGAAATGCTTTTCTTTTCTCTCTTTTTACAAATCTCTAGGGTTGAAACTTCTTTTCATTTTGACAAGTAATTTTATGTCCGGATTGGAATAAATTTGAATGGTAATTCAAAATAATTTATTCTTTGAAAGACAGAGATGTCTTAAATATTAAATGCCTTTTTTAAAGACCGGGATACCCTGGTTGGTAGAGCGTTGAACCAGGCCAGCCGAAAATTCCCCCAGTGTGTGACGGTTGGCGTTAGTTAAAATTTGTTGTGGTCGCAAAGTGCTCCATGTCGAGAGTAATACCACTGGGGGTACTGAGTCAGAGGTGATCGTTCTCTGTTCGAGATCTAAATTACGATCTGTGGATGAATGAATGAAAATACATGAATAAAATCCACCTCATAAAACGGTTGTGACGTGTGTGTAGCTAAAGTCGTACTCTTGGCCCTAGCTGGAGCAACTTCAAAAACGAGATGCTTATTTTGGCTTAAATCCGCTGATACATTATCGGGATTGCCCATTTCAAGTACCGTAAGTAACAACAAGGCTTTTTTTTTTAAAAAAAATTATCAATCAAATGTGGATTTTGAACGATTTTAACAAGAAATGAATTAGGCAGATACAATATTGTTAGCTTTAAATCTGACAGATAACATTCCATTTAATATAAAAACTTTGAAATCCTAATATTTAATACTTACTCTGCATCCCTTAATACAAAGATAAGTTTAAAAATTTCTAAATATCTGGATAGGAGAAAGGAAAAGGCTGTTTAGGTAATTTTATTACCAAGAATTGCATGCTTTGGCTTATAGATAATGCTAAGAAAGCAGCACAGGCAACGTGATTCCAACAACATATCACAATGGCCATTTTATCAATAAAATCCCTCAATAGAAGCAAAGACGGAATAAGAGTAATATGAAAGAAAATCAGATCCAGTACGTATTCATATTAGTTAAGATCCCTAAGTATTTGATATCAGGCTGACTATCGAGTGACAAGATTTTGTTTCGTTTCCACGATAATACTGCAGCCAAAGATAATTACTTTGCCGATTTGGACTTGGTTATTATATAGTTTATTGTTTTAAAGTTTAATGTAAAATTAGCGTCCTGCCATAAAGTTAGAGCGCCTTGTATATAATCTTCGTGTTCGGGAATAGTTGCTCTTTAATTGTGAGATGTGTGAATGTGCCTCCCTGTAAAAAAGGATTGTGCAAGCGAATGTGATGCGTAAGTAGCTAATATGTGCTCTTGGTCCTAGTTGGAGCTACTTAAAAACAAGAGACGCATCCTCGGCTTAAAAATCGCTTACTGAGCCAGCGAGCTCGTTCATGGAAAGTACCATTAGAAACAACAACAGTTTAACTTCAAAATTCTTCCCCTCATTCTAAGATTTATACGGCTCACATATTTAGAACGGATGCCTTGTATATTATTTTAAGGCGTAATCAGTTGGCATGATAATTATAAACTTCTTTCCTCACATCGAAAATATCGAAATTCAAACTCTACCATTCGTCACATCCTAGAAAATTCATTTACTCAAGTATGGTGGCAAACTTTCAGCACCTTCTAAGGGCAAAGAATCCACAAATAATACTATTATTTTAGACGCAGTTGTTCAAACGTGATAGATGTGATTTACGACTGATAAATATCCCAATCTATCCCATGTGAACGTTACAGATAGAAACATTTTGAACCGGTGAGTAATAGGTTATATAGGGTAGAAATTTCGGCATAGATCTTAAATAAGTAATGCGGTTCAAAAGTAATTGGAAATGATAGGGAATAAAATTCTTCTTTCTTCAGAAGACGGAATAATAATTCCAACAGGACGAAATGCTGCCTCTAAAGTTATTGGATTGCTTTTACTAACTGCACCTCCCATGGAAAGTCCGCTAAAGTATCAGCGGATTTAAGCCGAAATAAGCATACCTTGTTTATGAAGTAGCGCCAGCTTGGACCAAGAGTACGACTTTAGCTACACACACGAAACAGCCCTTTTTATGGGCCGAACTTCATCGGCCTCATCTCGACATGGAGGACTTTGTGACCACTACAGATTTCACAAACTCCAGCCACGACACACTCGGGAGATCTTTGGTCGCTGAGGTTCGAACTCGTAACCTAAGAAATACGAGTCCAACGCTCTATCAACCAGACTATCCCGGCCTACTGATTCTTAGAAGTACGGGATTAAAAAGAATTCCTGTTCTTTCCGCGAATCACACCAATAATTTTCTCATAGCCCTATACTTTATTGAAAATCCTATTTTATCGTAATGGAATTGAAGCTATTGGAAAGCATTAAATGTAAAAGTTATTTGCAATGATGAGACAATACTTACTCTAGGGTTGAGAAAAATTGCACACTATTCCTTTTCTCCTTGAGTTATATAGCTCACGAGATCAGTCAGGATCCATATTTCTGCATCATATTTATTGCGATGTTCAAATTGAATCAAAATTACTGTAATAAAGATTTTTGTAAGATACAGCGGAACAGGATGGGGAATTCACAAAATCAGTTCCGAGCACATGTGCACGGATATACAAAAATAAATATATTTTCACTTACCGTGTTTCTTGAGATGATAGCACGCGTTGTTGGTCGAATTTAAAAATACAACAAACACCACGTGATTCATGGGAAATTCTTAAAATATATCCGCAAAATGTCGTATAGGAAAGGCGACTTTCCTGATATCGGTCGAGTGGGGGGCGATTACAATGAAACAACCATTTTCTCTAAGTCGGCGCACGAGCTCGCGCCAATCTAAATGCGAGCTTCGGATACAATCGCAAAATATCTGGTCAGAATCCGACATCGCGCCAATGCAACACCAACATCGGCGAAATACTCGCGAGCTGTAGCCAATGGATGCGATCATTGGCCAATGTGTTGCCAACGATTCTTGCTGCCTGGGTACATTGTAAGTAGATCTCTACTTGTACAGCTGTTTTCTTTCGTTCTTAAAATAACCATCAAAAGAATTTAAACCTTAAACTTAAAAATACAGATTTTTCAATTCATGCCTGTTTAAAAATTTGAAGTATAGACAAAACTTTTAATAATGTAAATACTCTCTGGCAAAATCTAGTATTACGAATTTTATGATAGTAATAGAAAAATAACCTCTGCCGGATTCAAAAAGGATTACTCCATATAACTCTTCTTCTATTTCCCCGTGCCTGAAAATAGAAAATAATAGGCATACAAATGTATGGGTAATATTGAAAGGACTGATGATGGAATGGGACGAAAAGGATTTGATGTTAAACAATGAAATATGTATTGTTATTTTCAAATATTGAGGAGATAGCTATTGGCATGTTTTTAAACATTTAAATTAATACAGTTTATGCACGTAAATATAGCTCCACCTCTTTCCGGTCCATCGCATCTTCCATCCACACACATAAATTTTACTTACTATTGTTTGAGAACAGATTCTAAAACCTTCTGCGCTTTTATGCTACGTTAGGATGGGTTTAGTTCGTCAAAATAGGGATGAAAGGCAGATATGTTTAACAAAAAATGATTTCGTATTACTCACAAACTGAATTAAAATAATACAGTCACAAACGACACGATTTTCACTTACAAGTGAGAAAAAAAAAAGCCAATTGGTCAAAAATCAAGGTCAAAAAATTAATTCTGGAGTTCTTATCCCTTCCCCACTGTTTCCTTCAGAACTACTGACGTGAAATTGACTCTACACCGCATTGGTCATACTCGTTTCACTCATAAATATCTATTATTTTTCGAGACAGCACAGACATGACCATCATGTAATGTTGATTTTAGTGTTGCGCACATCCTAGCAGTGTCCGAACTTTAATTCTCCTCGTATGATTAATTTTAATTCACCTTCACTTGACATGCGAGAATTGGTGGGAGAGCCTCCCTATCAGTACATTTTTAACTTTTAAAAGGCTATTGGGTTTTATAATCTTATATTGGTTTACTTGAATTACCTCAAGCTTTGTTTTTATTGTTTTATTTAATTTGTAATGTAACATATCAAATTTTAACCTCTCATGTGATATCTCTCAAACCAGATGTTTGGAGCAGTACAACCTAACCATTAAAATTCACCAACCAAACAACTTTCTTTCATGATATAGATTAGTGAAAAAGGGCTTCAGAATACTGAAACGAAAGTACTAATATTTTGTAAAAAGTTTTTTTTATTCATTACAATGTTTAACGAAGCAATTTACAATTAGCAATTTACAAGCAACTTCACAATTTACTGCTCTCAATAGCCGCATAGTGTTTCCACATTTCAAGGGGTAATCTAAACAATTCATGAGAAAACTTAAGGTGTTGAAACCGTCAATGTAATTAAATACTACCTATAACGTAGATAAAATATACATACGTTTTGAATAATCCGCAGGGCTAAATTCAGAATATCTCTTGATTCCTGGCATCAATGGTGTGCTTGACGTCCAATTTTCTTTTCTTCCTGCAAAGTGATTGACCAGTTTGCTTAAGCTATTGTGTGGATCGATTCTGCACTTCCTCTAGCCTAGACTAAACGTTATATCCATTTTTATTAAGCTGAAAAGGATGACATTTCAATAATGCAGCTGCAACTGTCTGCGTGTATTATCTACTCCAGTCATATAAATGAAAGGTGGAGGGAAAAGATTGGACCCCCCCCCTTTGTTTAATGGGAAAAAAAAAACAGAATTAGGATACAACTTCAAGAATTTAAATCTAATGTAACCCTTGATGGTTTGAAACTCTTAATTTAAGATAGTGGTATCACTTTAACAAAGGCGGACAAAAATGTTTTCATGTCTCCATCAGAGATAAGCACTTCTTATATACTCTAAAAAGAAAAAAAATCTTATAGAATATTATTGTAAAAAAGGAGCTACCACGAATTCAAAATTTAAATATTTGTATTATTTTCAAAATAAATAATTCCTTAATAAAGACTATTTAGTGTTCCGGTCATAAAATTATTACAAACTCTTCGGGCATATTATTTGGAAAAAAGTTCCCCTTTTTGTTCTGGCATTACTACAAGAGATGATTCAAATATTTGCATATTTCACCATGGGAGAATGTAGCGAGACATCTCGGGATACCATTGGAGGCTCTGACTGCGATCTGATCCGCATGCGCAGGAGAGAGCAAAGGCTCTTATCAAAAGCGGCGTCCAAATGATGCGGCAGTCCGTATGAGGACAGGATGGCGTTCGCGTTGCAGAATTCGATGATTGACGAGCAGCGAAGTGTTATCCGATTTCTGACAGCGGAAGGTGAGAAACCGGCAGCTATTCATCGGTGGATGGTGACCGTTTACGGGGAAAAATGTGTCCCTGACAAGTCTGTCAGAAAATGGAGAGCCCGTTTTCGTGCAGGCCGTGAGAGTATCAGTGATGAACAGATACCAGACCAGGCAAACACTGTCAGCACGAGCGATCTCATCAACAAGGTGAACGACCTAGTGAGAAGTGATCGGCGTGCCACATTGCGAAAGTTGATATTGGAGGCGGATGCCAGCTATGGAACCGTGTGGACAATTGTTCACGACAGGTTGCGATATCGGAAGGTGTGTGCCACTTGGGTTCTGAAGCAGCTCACCGACCAGCAAAAGGAACTGCGTATGGAACTAGCACTACAGCACCTGTTTCGATATCAGGATAACCCTGCTTCCATGGAGCGGATCGTCACAGGTTATGAGACTTGGTGTCATCACTACGAGCCAGAGACAAAGCAGGAAAGCATGCAGCTCCCCCTAAAAAGTTCAGAGCCGTGAAGTTAGCAGGCAAGATGTTGTTCACTGTCTTTTTTGACGTTCAAGGTCCACTACTTGTGGAATCCCTCGAGCACAGAAAAAGCATTAACTCCGATGTGTACTGTGAGACATTCCGACGCTTACGCAAATCCATCAAGAACAAAAGACCGGGGCTGCTCATGGAGGGTGTGGTTCTGCTCCAAGATAACGCACGTCCACACGTTTCCAGAGTCACACAAATGGAACTGGACAAGTTGAAATGGGAGACGTTGAATCATCCGCCCTATAGTCCGGGCTTGTCGTCCTGCAATTTCCATGTGTTTGGTCCACTGAACAAACACCTGAAAAGGAGAAGCTTCAACTCGGACGATGTACTCAAGGACACTGTGAAGAACTAAGTCTTGTTACATCCACATTAATTCTTGGAACAAGGAATCCTGAGGCTTGTTCATCAGTGGGATCGTTGTGCTCAGCCTATGGTAAATATTTTGAATAGTCTACATTTGCACCCACCGTGTCGTGTTGTACCTTTACATTTGATCACCCCTTGTATATCAATAATTTCTTAGTAGGGGGGAAGCATTTATTGCTCTATCTACTCTACTGATAAAGACGTTATTTTTTTCTACACATTTATTTATCAAACTAACTGTAAACTTTCTTTTCTAGATACCAGAAGACTGTCAGCCTGGTATGGGTGCTGTATGACGTTAAGTCATACCTCTACAGACACACTGCCTTCAATCTCTCTAGATTTACGTTTATATACGAACTTGTGAAAACAAAGACAAACGCAAGGGCGGCTCCAGCATATTGTCTGGAACGCTTAATACATACAAGGAAAGAAAAAGCTATATTTTGATGGCTTTTCAACCTCAACTGCATAAGCTGTGAAGAACATTCTGTGCCTCTTTCAAGACTTAACGGACTATTGGGGCAAATGATCATTTTTGCACCGTGTATGTAATTATATTCCCAAAGTTTACACCGGAGAAAGAATTAGCAAAGTATGTTTTTATTGACTGGGCATTCTATGTAAAAAAAAAGAAATGCTAGATTTCAAGAATGTACATTTTGAAGAAAATTAGACCTAGAAAAGGGAAGTATTTCAGAAAGAAAAGAGCTTGCAGGGTTTGATCTCTTAAAAGAATTTAAGAAATAACGTTTAATTCTTAGTGTAATAATTCAATTTATAACCAAGAAAATTTACCAGGTTGAATATTATTTCAGGAATTTTGATTTAACATTATTTAAGTTTGAATTTTTAACAATTACACTTTTGCTTATATTTTTAGAAATTTGTTGTAAGTACCTCAAGTTAAAATTTGGTATAAAATTAATGATTTTTTTAATAACCCAAATATTCTTGGGAACTGTAAAACATAATTTGCAGAAAGCAATTAAGAATAAACTTTATTACTTATTGGGGACCACTGAGTTAATGACGTATGAATGTTTTACAGAAATAATCATGTTAGCTCTAAATGTTAAAATTTTCAAGTTAATACATTTAAGGAAAGAAATTTAATATGATGCAGTGCTTTATGAAACATTAAATTCGAAATTTATTATTTTAGTGAACTTGTTTGCAGAATTTTTCGCAAAGAAATTAATAAAATTTTTATATAAACCAGATGAAACTCATAAAAATTTATATATTTCTTTTAATAGCACAGGCAATTTGTTGTCTGGTCAAAATGCTCATTTATATCTTAGGAGAAAAATATAATGACTTGCAAAGAAAATTGCATAATAATTAAAATTTATAATTTTATTATTATTAAGCAATAATAATAATCAAAATAAATTTTAATTATTATTATGCAATAACAATAATGATTTTAATTATTAATAATAATTAAATTTAATAATTATTAATATTTATAAGTTTTATCTTCATTATAACATTTAGACTTTTCTACAGAGCGTTTTGAAGTTTAAATTAACCAATGAACACAATGTGTGATAAAACTGCTTTCATTAAGATTAAAGAATGTAATCAGATTAAAAAATATATATATTTATTCAAAGAAATAAGATATTTTGCCAAATGATTCGGGGAATGTGTGTGTAATGCCCAGTGATTGTTGATTGTAACTGATTGTTTTGTGTTTTACTTGCAGTATTATCATTTTTACTTATATTGCTCACACTATATATACATTCAAAGGTTATTCAAGAGAAAGATACGTCATATAACTGTATATACATCAATGTTAAAAATTTTTCACACATAATAAATAGTTATTTGAAGAACATGTGTAATGTCTCTTGATATTTTCTAAGGTTCTAGTTCAAGAATTCTCTTAGAATAAACTCTTTATCTGACATTTAATTATAAATTTATTACTTACCAAGTTGTATTTCACATTCTATTTAGTGAATTCCAGTAACAATTCAATACATTGTCGGTCAGTCACGAAAGCTCTAAATCACTCCGAAATTTCGACTCTGGTCAACGAAATTCGCCTAACTTCCGGAAATTTCTCTACATTCAGGGAAAGATAAAAATTCTTACAAGCTTTCTAGAAGAAGAAGAAAAAATCACATTCTTTTAATTTGTCTATAAAATCATAGTAAGTTGAATATTCAAAAAATTAATGCAAATGCTAATAACTCCTATAAAAATTTATTTTAATATATAAATTGATTAACCCTTTCGCGACGGTTGCCGTATATATACGACAGTCACTTGATGCATCACAGCGGCTGACGCCGTATATATACGGCAGCCACTTTTTCGTCCACAGCGGCTGACGCCGTATATATACGGCAGCCACTTTTTGGTCCACAGCGGCTGACGCCGTATATATACGGCAGCCACTTTTTCGTCCACAGAGGCTGACGTCATCTAGATACGGCGGCGAAAACGTGGCGAAGTATAGTCAGTCACTCTGTTGCGAAAAATAGCGAAGAGTGGCAAAGACGCGCCGTCGCGAAAGGGTTAATAAATGGATTATTATGCATATACTCAAAAAGAATAATATAATTTTCTTATATTAAAACAACAAAATACAAGAAGCAGAATGTCTGTGTTATACTTTTAAACTTTACGAGCTTTTCCTTATATGAATACTATTTCTAAAAAAACATAATTCAATATTCATGATGATTATTTATAAATAAACTATTTTCATCACTTGCATAGAAAAACATAGAAAAACTCAAAACCTCAATAGCACATACAAACTCAAATATCAAGTTACATAATTTTCTGCCAAAGAGCTTTTGAATTATCGTATTTACATGTTTGCAAAAGTACAGACAGGTAGAGATCAACATACTTTGGTATCTATACTCTAGAAATTAAATCTGTGCACTAAATTTTATCCATCTAGTTCTTTTCGTTTTGTAGCTATCGCGTTAACTTACATTCAAACGGCCAAACAGATTAAATGGATTGTTATAGATTGAAAGGAAAAAAATGCTGATGAATTACGGCTTTTCAATTTTTACAAAAATCATCGCCTGTGTAAATCATATTTAACAAAATATTCTAGAGACAATAAGTCCTTAAAATAAAAAATTGGCACTCCAATAAACTAAATCATTCATCAAAGCTGATCGATCTATGAAAATTTCAATACAACTATTCGATAAAAATTGGCGATTTTAGATCACTTTATCAAGATCTCAAAGAAGCCAATCAGGTTTACCTTAGAATAATTGGTCTAGATTATGAAAATGACGATTGTTCTAAACTTGCAATATTGCTCCAGATTTAATCGCAGAAGATAGGTTTGATAATTTATTTATTTAGAAGTTGAAATATTAAGAATATTTTACAGAATATGAATCTATAAGACCAAAGGAATTTAAATCATAATTTTTAAAAATGTATTTATAAATCAAATAAATAAATAAATAAAATGTTATTATTGAGAGCATTTATATACATCTAAAAATAAAATTAAAAACTGAATGTTTCATTTAATCTGTGAAAGGTTTGCTGTATAATTCCTTGAGATATTATAAATTATAAAAAAATTATAATGTTTCAATTTCTGTAGTGGACATATAACTTCAATGTCGGACTACTCTGCTTTCAGTTCTTAGATTTATTTAAAGACATGCTTGGATTGAGTAAAGAGGTGTTTATATTAATAGAAGTTTCATCATTTCTCCTTTAATTTAAAACTGAATTTTACGTGCACTGATAGAAAATCATTGAGATGCGGAATCCAAAGTTTGGCCTGCTTAAGGTCTACATAATAACATAAGTGAATTATATGACTATCCAAATTTGAAGCTTAAAAATATTTTGCTGAAAAACTTATTATGAGACTAAGTTATAGAAAAAAAATTGATTGAACTAATTAGTCGACATTAATATTGGCGAACCAACTGGTCGCCAAAGACGGCTAGTATATATATATATATATATATATATATATATATATATATATATACATACAGAGAGAGAGAGAGAAAGTCATCTTTTATTTTGATGTTACAAGGTTTCTTTACTTTATCAATTGTCCTTTTCACTCTTCTGTCGCAAGGTCATTTAGGACTATTTGTTCTGCCCCCCCCAAGATGTTTTCATTGTCTTTTAACGGTGAGCTCATACATCATCTTCATATCAAATGTCGCGATTCTTATCAATGTCAACACTTTTATAGACAGAGGATGAGGTTTCAAACTTCATCTGACTTCTTTTATGTCTGTGTTTACAAATACCAAAATTAGATGAACGGAATAATGACAAATGTCTGAAAGACAAGAAGAAACAAACTACTTTTAAAAAGATTTTAATCACATTTTGCATTATTTCATTAGTTATGTTCTTTATTGTATTTTATTTATTTGGAAGTGCTATATGTAAAGGGTGTTAATAAATACAACAGATTTGTATTATCTAAAATAATAAGATTTCGAATTCAGTAATAAAGAATTTATAATACTTACAAAAGGACTAATAAACATATAAGGAAAAGAAGGTATACGGCATGTCAATTTACTTTTATGTCATTTGATTCATTTATTAAAATTTCTATTTAATTTAATTTATTTTTCTTCCTCTCTTAATGTGAATCCTACTTTATTAACTTTTATTTATGCATATAGTTATTTTTGCTTTCTATTTTTTATGATTACATTTTTTTGGTATATTAAAAACCGACAAAAAAAATTAGGTTCATTATTTCAGACATCATAAATGTAATATTTTTAAAGCGTTATAAAAAATACAATTATCAACATTTTTTTTTTTATTTAAACGTGCACATACATAAAAAAATGTTCAGCTTACAATAGAAGATTTTGAATATAGCGGCGATATAAAAAAAAAGTTAAATGATCCCGTGATGAAGAATTTACTTTGGTACTTTAACTATATCAATAAAAATAATGATACTCGGAAAAAAAAACTTTCTTTTTACGAAAAGTATTTTTAGAAAAAGTGTCATTTAAAAGAAGGTATTTTTTTGTATTGTATTAATTAAGCATATATTCTAATACTTCTTAGATTAAGTTTAATTTATAAATTTCCAAAAAAAAAAGATCATTTATTGCCATAACAAAAAGAAGGTAATTCCATTTTTTGTCCAATAACTTTCAGAATTCCAAAGTGTTTTACATAAAAAGTTCTGTTTTTTTTTTAACTTAAAACAATTTCACATTTTTATTATAATAAAATTTTCAAAATAATTTCCTGGTGAATATCATTAAACAAATAAAAAGTTATCTTGAAATTTTGAACAAGTTAGATACATTTTTTTCAACATGAAACTAAATGTAAATTCTTTATTAAAGCTTTAAAACTTAAAGATATGTAAAGAAATCCTTTTAAACTATCTAAGAGTAATTAACGGTTCTAAATATTTTTACATAATTTTGATGAAATCGAGGTAAGACTGTGATTAACTTTTTGCATTTCTCCCATATTAGCCTCCATGCTCACATTAAACAAAAGGTTTCAATCCTAATCCCTAAATTTCTTCTGATTCTTTTTTTCAAAGTAAAATACACCATATAAGCGAATTTTTATTACAACATTTCAGAGGTAAGATTGAATATGAAGATAAGGGGTTGATCAAAAATTATTATCATGTGAGAACATGATGTTCTTTTCGTTGGGAGGTTTTGGTGTCTCCGAAATTTGAAGGCAAGAAATATTCGTTTTTTTTAATAGTAGATAGAGAGTCACCTGACCTATGATATTTGAGGTTTGTTTTGCCAGTATTGTTTGAGATATTTAATTAAATTTATTATGAATTGCTTTTGTTATCGTTTCTATGAAATGACGTCATTTTCTAGTTTAATTATTTAAAAGTAAAAAATCGTAAACAATCTCGCGCTCATAAAGTTGTCGGTTTTTTCCCCTTTTCAATTCTCCTTTAGTTTTAACTATCGCAATTTTGTAAAAAGCGACTTATATTTATTCTTTAATGATATTATAAGCAACTTCCTACTAAATGTATTATCAAAATACAGTAAATATTAGAATATAGTTTAATATTAATTTGCATTACGTTCATTGGATTTTACTACATATGCAATAGCTTCAAGTAATAGTAAGCGTTTCGTCAAAATTACCTTTTTTTTTAAGTCATAAAATCGGTCGAGCTCCAAAACTTTGTCAGCAAGAAAAATTGGAAATGAAAGTTTAAAGAAATTATCATTAGAGAGATAGAGAAGCCTCGCAATTTTTTCAAAGCGGTTTAAACTGTTTAATGACTTAACTGGTTGAATTAATTAAGACAAATAATCACTTAAAAACTTGTAATGTTTTCACATGATAACTTCAAACATAGATTTCATTTTTAAAATTAAATATTATTTTCCAGTAGTTGAAATAAAGAATCGTAGTTAAATTTGCGAATGGCAACTGGAAAAATGCAAGTTATGCCAGTGTATGAAACTCGGTATTCTATAGCAGGTTACTAACTGGCTTGTAATGCCACAATCATCTCATACATTTTATAGCAATTCTATATAATGCTAAATTAAAACCGACAAGTATGAAAACTTTGAACGATGTAGCTTCGAAAAACCATGTATTCGATTGTGGGCTGATAAAATCCTTACAGAAATCGTTTCTATTCATATTATCAAGCGTGTGTATTTAAAGAATGCGCATGCAAACACAAAATGGAAAAAAAAAATGATAACGATCGCAAAGAGGATGAAAATAATGTTTCTAGGGTAATAAAAAACTAATAAAATTTCTTAAATAACAATGTTAACGTGACCTTGTCTTTATACTTTGCTGAAATAACATTTCTATTCTATAAAATGCCAAAAACTAGCCGGAGGAACAATTAAGCATTTCACACATTTTCTAGCAGTTCCATAGAAAGTCTAATGTCAAACCGGTGAAGTATAAAGTATACAATCTTTCCCACGCTGCTTCAAAACCTGCTTTAAATGTTGGATTAAATCGATACGGTGACGATGCCTTTGCAGAAATATTTTTGGATTTTGATACATGTCGTAAATATTCAAATAAAAATATCATTATTTGGGCCAAAAACGTTTGGATTTCTATAAAATACCTACTTTTATTTCATTGCATTATAACATATACAACTAGACAGTTAATCAAATAAAAAACTAGCAAAAAAGGTAAGGGATTAAACAGATTAAAAAGAAAAAAATCATTAATGAAAAGGTTACAACGATTTTGTTCCACAAATTTAAGGATTGATGGGAGTATATTTTCCTCATCACGATAGATAGCTCCCTACTAACAATGCAGCATATAGATCAAGTGTTAATAGGCTAATGCTTTACAAGCAATAGCCCATTAAGCAACCACAATGGATATTTATAGTTGAAATAAAGCCATACGAGTATCAACAATACGTTTTCATTAATGATTATTTAGGAATCAACAGCGATCATCTAGTAGAACCGCCTCTTACGATAGAAAATAGAATGAAGGAAAATAATTAACATTACTACAAAAGATGATGATAGGACTTCCCACAGTATGCTCTAACAGGTGTGTGAGAGAGAGAGCTCATTGTTTCACAAATATGCACTCGATTAAAAGTAAAATATAAAATTTGAGCAGTACCAGCCCGACAACGTCCGTTACCCAGTATCCAAGAAGGAACATTAGCTTTAAACTTAAGTCTAGCCTCCACCCGATATGACACGGCCATGTTACGCAACATCAAACATGCATAAAAATAAAAATAGAAATTATCAAAACTGCAATAGAATAATTTTTATAGCACACATTTAGAAATATTTCGAGTGTTACAAAGGTAAAAATGTATGTCCTTAGACAAAACACAGGCGATCATTTCGAGATTGGAATTCTTCTTTTCAGATTAATGAGATTTGAATCGCTGCTTAAAATCAGACGTTAACAAAGAAATGTAACGCATATGCATGCTACATCCCATGCTATTAGTACATGCGGAGTTTGAAGTTTTTACGCATGCACGGATAAGTTAGGATCGCAATTATTAAACTCTCTTTCATTTTGGTATGATTTTAATGTGCTAAGATCATTCCCAATAACTGCTGTACAATATATAAATATTTCCGATATCCGCTAACTATTTCTCGAGTTTTTGTGGTTCCAACATAACAGACGCATTTAGGAGATTTCATTTTATACTATGTATAGATTTTTAAGCCATTAACGCATTAAATTTCCAATTTATTGAAGAGATCGTCTACTAAGTGCAGAATCATATAATAAAGTTTTACTACAGACTAATTCATGAACTGGAAAATGTTTGGAATTAAAGCATTTTTAATGAAATTACTTTTAATACAAGCACCACTTTTGCATGAAAAATTACAATACATAAAATATCACCGAAAATGTTTTTTTAAAAATTAAAATTAGAATGCAATTCGAATGATTCTTAAAAACTGCCAATTTTCTTCATAAGATCATAATATTTCTTATATTAGATCTGCAATTTTCGTTCACTAATGCTGAAGTATTAGAAAAAATTTTAGAGAACAATTTGAATGTTAAAGAAGGAGTTAATTTTTCATAAATAATAATAATAAAAAAAAAACGTTTAAATAAACCAAATAATTTGCCGTTTATTGTTTTAAAAAATTTAGTGGTACTAAAGACTGTTAGTCATCCGTCTTCAAACTTTTAAATTTGCATTATGTTCATCAGCAGTAAAGAAATGTTTCATTTGTTCATGAAAGCTTTATCTTCCTAGCCTTTGTTTAAATTCGATTAGCGAATTATTTCCTCCTTTTTTTTCAGTCATCGCTAAATTATTAACTTAATTTCAATAAAAACATAATCAAAAATATCTATTGAAATAAAAGAGTAATTAAAATATAGTGGTAGAGTAGTTCAAATTGTCAAAAGAAAGAAAAAGAGCTACAATGATTTGCCTTATTTCAAAATCGGGTGAATTAACTTTTTTATTATTAATGATTGAAGGATAATTGCACGAAAAAATGTGGTATCGTGACAGTAAAGATTTTGTAATACACTCAAACATTTTGAAGATAGTTCAAAAATATTTTTTGAAATAATTTCCTCCGAAATTACAGTAAAAAGAAAATCTACAGAACTAATATATCCTTCCTTTTCGTAATTTAGAACGTTGGTAGTATTCTTTTTCATATCATATAAAGTGAATAAAAAGTTAAAAAAAAATGTTGAATCAGGACCAGATATTTTAAAGGAAATGTGGACCACATAAACATAATTTTATTCAACACAATATTAACATGAAACACTTATATTTAATCGTTGCTTCATTACAAAGATATTCGTTTTGATCCTTATTATTTCCTTTGAAACTTTTGTAACTTCAGACTCCATAACCATTTACTTATAAATTTATATCGGATTTACGGATTGAAGTAAAACAAAAGAAAATATTTCATTATGTGAGAACATGATGTTCTGATTTAAGGTTTTTGAAGCCTCAAAATGCGTAGGCAACAAAATGGCAAATTATCACTTTTGAAGCATCACTTTTTCGCTTTCAGAGTTATTAGAATATAATACTAGTGACACATTTAGCGATTTATCGCCAACTAAAGTTACAGCTTTATTTCCAAATTATTCATTCTCAGAAATATTACGAATTATCTTAATGAATTTCAGTCATTAACCAGTTTAAAACAATCATGAGATTATCAGATTACGCATGCGTTAATAGAAAAACAATGAGGTGTTTTTTAAAAAAAATTTAAAACTGGTTGAGCTCTAAAACTTCGATATATATTATATATATGCTAAGAAAGTGAGAGGGTATAGAAACCGATATAAAGTCTCGTGATTGTTTCAAACCGGTTTTAACTGGTTAATGACTTAAATTAATTACTCCCTTAAAAATAATAATGTTTTCACATAACTTGAAATGTGAGATTGCATAATCCATTTTTAATTTTATTTCTATATGTTTCCTTTCGATATCAACCATTTTACAATGTTAACCATAACAGAATAAAGAAAAACTATCAGAATATTCAATAATGTAGAAAAGATCCTAATACAGATATCATCACAATTTCTTTCCTTTCTTTTGTCTCAAAATCAGAAAAAAAAATTCAAAACTTTTGAAGTAAAGATTTTTAAAAAATAGTACTATAGGTATGAAAAATAATATCAAAAGATAATCAAAATTATAGGAAAAATATTACAAGAATATTTATCTTTCAAGTAAATCAAACAGTACTGAGACTAGACTGAAATATTAAATTTTAAAGAGAATTTGTGTAAAAAGATTCCACAAATTCGATTACGAAAACTTCGTAATAAAGACGGCTTTCATAATTAAGTTTCCTCCATCACTTTTCTACTGCAGTCTTATTATTTCTTCTCAATTTGAAAACCAATTTTAACAACAAAATTATCACGAGCCGGTCAAATGACCGGTTTCTAATGAATCGGTGAATTTCCGGTAGATTTAGTGTTAATGAAAACTAAGAAAGTAAATCAGAAAACATAGTATTAATTTTTATTTACTTAAATATACTTCCCTAGTATTATAATATATTATGCTGATAAATGATTTTAAAATTCAGTTATTTAAAAAAGATTTTGATAGTTAATGATTATATAAACGGCAAACTGAATCGGAACACAACCAAGGAATATGACACTCTTCTCATTTTGAAAACCAATTTTAACTCTAAAGCAACCACGAGCTTTAGCTCTTTAACACTAAAGCGACCAGAAATTATAAAGAAGTATTTTCTAAACTTATTAAATATATTAACTATCAAAAAGATGAAATAAATACAAAGCACTAATGGTAAAAATACTTTTCGCATAACTTGTGTTAAACATTCAAGTTTTAGAGGTCATTTTTGCAGTAAAAGCAGTTGTTTGTTGAAATTATTAACATCTTTTAAACTTTTTACGAAAGAATTCAAACTTTCAATTAAATGTTTGGTTCAAGACTTTCTGGCATAAAAGCCGAATGCTGGGAAAGCAAGCATTGGCTCTTTTATAAGATCGAAGCCAATAAATGAAGTAAATGCGTGAATCTTAATCAGTCAACTTAAGTACGACTGTTTTGAAATAAATCAAGTATTGAGTCTTGAAATATGAGGTACTCAATCTGATGAGAACTATCATCCCATAAATAAATGCAGAAGACAGGTATTTCAATTCCAAGTAGTGAGAAAACGGTATGTAAATCTTGCGTGTCGATCATAAATAACAGAATGTAAATCTTGCATGTCGATAAACAACAATGTGAAAATCTTGCATCTCGATAAACAACAATGTGTAAATCTTGCATGTCGATAAACAACAATGTGTAAATCTCGCATGTCGATAAACAACAATGTGTAAATCT
>JAOUZG010005720.1:560148-577439 GCA_026289955.1 Argiope argentata | reverse complement strand
TTACCTAAAGAAATCAAAATTCAAAAAAAAAAAAAAAAGAAGAAGAAAAGAATTCCAGCCTGATGACTTTCTCAAGGGTCACCATCAGGCAGGGATTCCAATAAAATGTGGATTTTTTTTTTCTGTTTAGAGTTAGACTATTGTCTATTTTTAGAGAATAGTCTAACTCTAAACAGAAAAAAAAATCTACATTTTAATGGAATTCTTGCCTGATGATGGCCCTTGAGAAAGTCATCAGGACGGATATATATATATATAGATATATTCTAAAGGATTTGGAATATAAAGTAAATAAGGAATAGAAAAAAAACTATGATTTCATAAATTTCAACAGCAGTTTAGTTTAATCATCATCATATCCGAATATATCAAGAAATCGAATTTTCATTTAGTTTATCACTTGACTGAATGCAGCTCCTTTTGATGTGTAGGAAAGAATAAAAGTATTTGATGAAAATGTTTAAAAACGAATATTAATAAAAACAATATGCAATAACAATTATAAGAGTATTCTTTTTTTAAATAAAAATATACAGCTCTAGAAAAGTTCTTAGAAAAAGTAACTGTGTTACAAAATAATCACCCCATATGTTCTTCAATATTATGCTTTATATATTTGTCTACTTGACCATACTGTCTACTACTAGTAATTTAGAGTAAATTAAAAGTAAACTTTCTTGTTATCAGTTTAAAAACTCATAACTGATAAAAAAATAGATGTCATGAAATTTAGATCAAGAAATCTGTATAGACCGTACTTATTAATTAAAACTGATAATTCACTTTATAATTTTAGCTACATTACGTAGAACTAGCTTTAACAATATAGGTGCACTTAAACTCATAATTTAATGGCTTCACATAATTAATTCTCAAACATTTAAATTCCTTGGGATATTTACTAAAATTTTAATACAGAAAACAAGATTGTAATGAATGAATCTGATTAAATTGAATAGCCAGCTGTAAATGTGATTAAAGACACAATAGTAAGTTATGATCCATTTTTAACTTATCTTTATTGAGGAATTAAAATCACCGGTCGGGAAAGTGACAACAAACCTGAACCGATCAATTCTAACATAAATTCTAAACAGTTAAGCATATTTGGATCCGAAAAAGAAATGCTTTGGTATAAGAAATTGTATTAATCACAATGGTTCATTAGATCCTAAACCTCTAAGCAAATTAATGAATTATTCTTCCCGAAGAATAGCGAAAACGATAATCGATTTTAAAAAAAAAAACTCTCAAAACAAGAGCATTTACTTCTTCGCTCCAAGCGCTATGCCTTTACCAATATTGGAACTCATAAAACATTTTCAAACAACTTTTCCAAATACCTAAAAACAAAAGTTGAAAAGTACTCAACTCATAAGTTCTTTTTTTCTTCTTCTATTTTCTTAATTCTTAGTTAATCTTACCAGACTGAAAGTTTCGCGAGCGATATAATTACACGCTTATTATTTCTATAAACATTGGAAGTGTCTGTAATTAAAAGCTATTATTTAATTTTCTTCTTAACAATGAGATGGTCCATGAATAGCTAATTAGAAAACGAATCTTTTAATTCCCTGTATTCCATCGGTTAGTTTCTCCAGGAAGAAGAGGGATTCGTTGCAAAAACCTATAATTTTTCGGCATTTCAATTCTAGTACTTGTAATTAATGCTCCAGAATGGTGTTTCAATTTGTATAATTAAATCTGGCACCAAATACAAGAATAAAAAGCGAATCAATTGAGTTTCCAATGGAGGTGCCATCTTTAAAATTACATAATGATGCTTTCAAAACCCTGAGCAGAATATGTTCTTTCTGGTGGAAAATTTTTAACCGTCTTACTTGAATAGAAAATACTTAAAATGATTTTGCTTCGAAAGCGCTTAAATGTAATTAGCAACGTTCGCTTAGATGCTTGAAAAGTTTTGTTTGATCATCAAGTTTTGTTAATCACGTAAAGTTTTGAAAATCTTGTAAGTAGTCTTATGATTGTTTTCGATGTAATTGCTAGACACACAGACAACTTTCAGACTAAAACATGTCTACGACTACGCAAAAAGACATTATTCCAGCAAGAAATGACGTGATGGTGTTGACGTAATTTAATCAATTAAAAAATTTCAAAATATATTAATTTTAAGAAAAGAGATAAAGTAAATATTAAAGTGTTTTAACATAGACTAACAAAGGACTGCTGAATCGAGCTCATGAAATTAAAAAATGATAATAAATTATTAAAATAAAGTAAAAATAAACAAATAGAAACAATGGAAATAAAATATCTAAAATAAGCAAGTAGATTATTACGAATATTAAAATATAAAACCTTCATTTAATAAACTACATCCAGATTATAAACAAAGTTGGCATACGTCATTTCAAACAGATTTTCAAATACACAAGTGGCTTCAATATTTAATTTAATAATTATTTTTCTGTAAAATTATCATATTTAAAATGATTTGATTTCTGTATAATGGTAAAAAACATTACATCTACAATTAAAGCAAAACATAATCATATCAATATGTGAAAATTGCAATCTTCTGTGATTTAAAGATTGAGAAAGTAACAACTTTTAGGAATGAAAATTTAACTTCTCTCTACTAATATTTATTATTTTTAAAAAAATCTGAGAGAAATACCTTATATAAATAAACTTATATAACTAACTTATATAAATAAAAAAAAAGATTAGTTAAAATAATAAAAAAATATTTTATCATAATCATTTTGAAATGCTATAAATTTCATCAATCCGAAAATGCTCATAATATAGCGTATTACTGTAAAACATCACCATAACGAATTTTTTTAAATTCTTATTGGTAAACGATTCGAATATTTTCTATGAATATTTGAATTCTTTAATAACATAATGCTTAACCGTGGCCCATCATTCAAATTTATTTTAGTGAACTCGAAATTAAAATTTAAAGTCATAAAAAAATGGTTAAATGCGTTCAGACCTAAAGCTATCAATGATGATATATATATATGTGCTGAATATTTTTCTTTATTGCAAACGATCCAAAAAACTCTGTCTCGTATTTATTGTTAAAAAAATATCACATTTCCTATTTATTTCATTTTATATAATCATGTGCTCAAAATGAAATTTTTTTTAAGGTTTTATTTGCTGTATTCATTAACTTATTTTTTTTAATCAGAGCTTTTGTAAATGTAATGTCGTCGCGTTATTAAAAACTGATTTATAGAGATGCTCGTGCAGATAATAAAATTTTTATTTTTCGCCTACGGATACTTTTATTTTTCACCTGTGGATTTTTGTTGACGGCACAAACCTCATTCCCAAATCAATACCATGTTCTGACATGATAAAAAATAAAATTAAAAAAAAACTGCTTGCCAAACTTAGTCTTAAAGATATTATTGATACAATGTCCATAACGCAATTAACTAGCATAGATATAATTGAATTATTAATACACTAGCAGTACCCGCACAGCGTTGCCCGTGGCACATCATCCAAGAAAAAAATCATCTTTAAAAGTAAATCTAGCCTCCACCCAGTATGACAAGGGCAAGTTACGCAACATCAAACAAACTCAAAAATATCTAGAAATTATCAAAAATACACGCTAGACAATTTTTATAGCACACATTCAGAAATATTTAGACTGTTACAAAGATAAAAATATGATATGTCCGTAGACAAAACACAGGCGATCATTTCGAGGTTGGATTTCCTTCTTTTCGGCATAATGAAATTTGAATCGATGTTAAATTCAGATGTAGACAAATAAATGTATCGCATATGAATCCCACAGTTCTTGCTATTTGCAGACGCGCAAATTGAGGTTTTTGTGCATGCGTGGATAAGTTAAAATAGCAATTATAAAACTCCTCTTTTTATTTTGATATGATTTCATTGTATTAAAACTGCCGCAAATAAATTCTCTACAAAATAGTAAACGGATATTAGAGATATTTATAACATTTCTCAAGTTTTTGTGGTTCCAACGTACAGACGCTTTCAGGAGACTTCATTTTATACTAAGTATAAGTTAGCAGTCTCATATTTCCTCAATTTTACTCTTGCTCTTTCCAGATTTCAAATAACTCATCCTAGTTTTACTTACGTCTTTGAATCTTTCAATTTAACCATAGTTACACTATGGGCAGTGATGAAATTCGTCAATAAATTAATATTTTTTCAGTTTCATTAGAAAATCAAATTACAAATTTAAACCACCGGAGAAAAAAACGGTAATTCTTAATGCACTTTTTGCTGTATTCTAAAAATGAAAAAATCACTAAGCAACAACTTTTTTTTTTCGCTAATTCTTATTTAATTACTTAAAAGGAAAGGTTCCAAAACAACAAAAATAAAATGGTAATCTTCTATTTAATTATTTAAATGACCAATTCATAGAAAGCTTTATAAGAAAAACACCTTTCTTTCTGAATTGCATTTAAATTACTTTAAAAATTCAAAATTTTAAATGGATTATGATGAAACTAAATAGATTAATTCTCATAAACAATGTAAATTTTAAAATCAAACAGTGTAATAGCAAATTTTTACGAATTTCTCTTTTTCTAAAACGTGACTTCAGATTTAAAAACCTTTTGCCAATATTTTTATCACGTGAGAAGTTAAGTCTTTTTCAGATGTAGATGCCATTTTAAATAAATAAATAAATAAAATTTCCAAGAAAAAATAAACAGATCATAGATATAATTGGAGATTGCTAAATACCAGAAAAGATTCTAAATTCAAAACGTATAAATTTAGATTCGGAATTCTCATTATCTTATTTTAATTAAATTATTAAAAATACATCTGCAGAATAATTACGGTATGAAAATAAATTTACTTCATTCAAAATATTACGGATTTTCTGATTCTATTTGATATTAATTTACACGTAATTAATTTCAAATTTATAAGAGGCTGATTTTTATATAAATCTATTTTGTTCTTATTATTTTTGATGAAATAATGAAATATTTTGGTAGATATATTATTTTTCTTGCTAAAGGAATGAATAATAAAAATTTGATAAAAATCTCATAACTTTGCTTTATGAAATATAGAAATATATTCCTTTTAAGAATTTATTCCTTTCAGAAAATTCAATAGTATATCAATTTTAATCGATGCATAAGTTTTATCAAAACTTCAGAAGATATGAAATTATTCCAGCATGGATCTTGATTCTGTATAAATTAATCCCTTACTCAAAGTTTTGGAATAAATTGTAACTTCGATATTAACTTACTTTATTAAACAACTTACCTCCCTTTTAATTTATAGATTATTTCTCGAGGATATTTATTTTACTTGGGTCCAAACTTCAACTTAAAGATATTAAAATGCAATTCCCTTAGCAATTGTCATAAACTGAGATCATAATTTCTCGATGAAGTATTTGTTATCTTTAACTTAAACGAATAGAAAATTTGGATTAGAAGCTTATTTAAGCATTAGACGCCTTATAAATAATTAATAATTTATAAACCTAAGCAAATTCGGAATTCGATATCATGATGCTTCTTCAAATTCACAATCATTCTAAAAAACATTTGATGAATGTGTTAGATTTGGAGAAAAACTATAATTTATTTCTTTAATCAATTAATAAAACATTCATTAATTAATAAATCCAACGGATAATTTATAAACGAATCATGCAATACATATCATAAATGACATTCATGATTTATTATAATTTTTCTATTTCATTAATGACGGTAATTATCTGATTCTTTTTCATTTTTGTTCCATCTTCTTTCTCAAAATCGTTTGCCTGCGTTTTCAGGTCCAGAAAGAAGTTGTCTTTTAGTTTCATACTTTACTTTCCCCACTTATTTATTTTTTTCCTTCTCGTTTTAATCCAATCAAGGAAAACCTAAATGAGATTTTCGTGAAACAGAATCAGACGTTTGATTATAATTACGCTATTTAAATAGTACTTTTTTTTTCGATGCATTCTGAAGATAACATTAAGTTTCGAGCTTTACAAGATGTTTTCCTGAGTAGATTATTTCACCCATTTTAGAATATGTGAGAATTTAGAAAATGTGTATTAATTAACCCAAACTAAAATGTTATTATTAATTTGCATTGTTTAAAATTAGAATCAGTATTAATTGTAAGTAAAAACTTTGTATAAATAAGTTTTAAAAACGTCTGTTTAAAAAATAGGCGATTTTAGCCACTAAAGTGCATGGACCAAAATTTACAAAATAGACGATGTAGTAATTTTTAAACAATTGATTTTAAATTTGTGAGTTAATAAATTATTTTTCAATAAAAACATTAATTCACAATAAAATATTATTCTATCAGCGCTGAAATGCCCTAAAAACGTTCAACGAAACTACGGCTGACGCCAGCGACGCCTGACAATTACAATGAAATTTCTCCCTCTTTCATTAAATGTGATTTAGTAAAGGCCCAATATTGCTACAAATGCTCCTTCTCACTCTCAAATGTTTCTTTCTTCTTCTTCTTCTTCTTTTTTTTAGAGGAAAGAGAGATTTTCTGAAAATTGTTTCAAATAATGATTAAATAATTTTT
Organism: Argiope argentata; assembly: GCA_026289955.1. Taxonomy (NCBI): domain Eukaryota; kingdom Metazoa; phylum Arthropoda; class Arachnida; order Araneae; family Araneidae; genus Argiope; species Argiope argentata. The sequence goes on along the minus strand of JAOUZG010005720.1, from coordinate 570,893 downwards.
ATAAAGAATCTTAGATGTTTCAGTATTCTGAAATATATGAATATCGCAAAATATATACGTTTATATATCAAACTTTTAATACAAATGAAGTAAGATTAACAAAATTCTTAAATAACACATCGCATAAAAATTAAAATTGTAAGTAACAAATTTAAATAATTTAAAATCTAAGCTCAACAGTCTTTTTTAAATTAGACAAAAATTTTATTAATTTTGTTTTTTGATTGAAACATCTTTTGGGTACTAAAAATAAATTAAAAATGAACAAATTTAAATTTAATAGGTAATATTTAAGCTGAAAATTAGCTAATCTAAAAAAATATCGTAATGAAAAATAATGGAATAGCTAATAATAAAAAAATGTATCAATTACAATTTGTTTTTATATTTCCAGGAAAATAAATAATTTACAATATAAATGGCTACTCTCATGTTTTGTTTAAGTCCATTATCATCTAGTCTCCAAATTCCATAATGAAATATCGTTCGAAGAATGGCTAGACTTTTTTTAAAAATAATATTTGTCAAAGAAAAAAATGAATGTTTCATTCAAAATAAATAACTTTAAATCAAAATTATCGACAATCACTAAAATTATCTCATTTCTAAATATTTCGCGATATTCATTTCAACCAGAATATAATTTTATAAATCTAGAATAATTTTATAATTCACTTTTAATCTAATTCATAAGTATTTCAAATAAAATGTTCCTTTATTTATAAAATTTTTTAAACCAAATACAACATTTCTATCTTTATGTCATACATATTATACAAATAAAAATCATAAGATATGCTTTCCAATTTTGTAAAAGCATAAAAACAAATTTCTATAATTTTTTTTCATATAAATAACAGACAGTTATTTCTACCTAATTTCCTAAAACAGTTATTTTTTTCATAATTTCCTAATTGCCACGTTGTTTATTTCTTAACAATTCAATCTGTATACATTTTTTAAAGTATTTTCTGAGCATTTCAAAATTATAATTACATATCTAATATTTATACCCAGAGAAAATTTTGAATTGTCAACTACGTGGTTAAAACATATCTAATTTTTAAACTTAGTAATAAGTGGTATTATTACACAAATTTATTTAAACGCCTCAAATATATTATGGTTTTATTTGGTTTAAATTAATAATGTAAAAACCGCCTCGTCTGGCAATGATCCCGTCAGCAAATATCGGTTAAAAATTTAGCTTAAATTAAACAAACTAGCATATTTTTAAATAAGCACTTCTTGCACGTATATAATTTTATTTCGTGTATCTCAAGAACGGCTATAACGATTTGAATCAAATTTTAAATTTAAATAAGGTTTTTCGTTTAAAGCTTGTCTATATAGATGTCATTCCCTTTAAAAAAGTGATTTTACGTATGGATATTAATATTTTTTATAACTAAATATGCCATGTGACTATACATAAACAACATAAGCATATTAGTTATGGAGTAATGGTCATAACTTCGGATTCTATTGCATGTTTCTTGCGTTCAATTCCGCGTTTGAAATTTAATTAAATTTCGCTTATAACGAGCCATATGCTAGGATTTTATTTACAATTTTACAAAAATAAATATTAAAAAACTGCCGAGCGAATAGAGATTTTCCAGATACTTACTTTACCACATTGTTGCCATTTGATTCCAAGACAATTTGTTTAATAACATCACCATTCGATTTCAGAATATAAATTTAAAAACCAGAAATAAAAGTTTTCTAAAACCTATGTCTGTTAAAAATAGTTTCTAATAGTCACTGCAAAATTAACACGATAACAATAAAAAAAATTAAAATGAAATCTGCTTTGCATATTTCAATGTATCGTGTCAAAACATCATTTCTTGAAGGGCCAAGCAACGCGTGCTCATGCAAGATAAATAATATTTTTATTCAATTTAATTGTTTCGTCGAATTAGTCCCTTTAGTATTGCAAATGATCCAAAAAACTTCGTCTCGCATTGATTGTTTACAAAAATATCCCATTTCCTATTTATTTCATTTCATATAATCACGTGCTCAAAATGATATTTCTCTAAGTTTTATTTGCTGTAGTAACAACTAATTTAAAAAAAATCAGAGCTTTTGTAAATGCAATGGCAAAACGTTATTAAAAATGTTTTAGATGTGCAGATAATCAAATTTTATTTTTAGCTTACAGATTTTTGTTCATGCCAATAACATCATCTAAAAAACAACATCGTGTTCTGACATGATAAAAAACACACACACACAATTCGTTCGTAGTTTTATAAATAACTTATTTAAAAGAATTTAAGAAAAACTTATTGATTACATTTGTTTCAAAAGATCAACCAAATCAATACACTGATTCAGTTCCTATTCAAATCAAATAACAACAAAAAAAAAGTTTAAGCAGGAAATTTCAAATTTAGCTGCGACCCAAAAATATTCCGTAATATTTAAATCCACCTATGTAAAAGGAAAAGAACGCGCATTCGATTAATATTAATTCCTCACCCTCGCATGAATTTGCAGCGCGAATTTGCACAATTAACTTCATGTATAAAATTAATCTCTTACACCCTTCTGATCGCATCTTGTTCTTTGGTACGAGGCGACGCTTTAGTGTCAGATGCCGCGAAAGAACGGCGGCTAATGGCTGTCATTTTATACATGTAGTACCGAGTTTATCTAAGCTCCAGTACTCCAACCCAGATTACTTCTACCGTAAAACGCGAATTTTATGCACGATATGTCTTTAAATCTATGGGGCTTTGACGATGGCGCCCCGCTGTGAACTTGGGTTTGGAAAACAAGCTGAGATTTAATTATGCAAGAGATTAAGCATCTGGATGGGTCGTCTTTTTCCCCCAAAGTTCAAAAGAGGTGCTGTGATTAGAAACATTTTATCTAATAAAATATTAAAAGAACCTTTCAGATATTTTCTAGACTTGTTCGTTGAAGTACGCAATAAAGATCGTGCTCAATTAAATTTCATTTAACCCTATACCGCAAATGGGCCCGGTTTTGATTCAATTTAATTTCCCAATGAAGAATTATAAAATAATTCAAACTATTTTAACCCAAAAAATACATGTTTAGCAAAAATAAAACACAAAAAAAAAATCTATGAATTCATGACATATCAAAATAATCTCACTTTTGTGCAAGTGGGTGAGAAAGCAAATTTGAAGCGCGAATGATTCATTTTCAAAAACTGATAACAGAGTAAAACGTAAGAACTTTTTAACGAAAAAAAAAATGGAGTCGATGTACTCGTCTATCTCAACGGATAATAACTTTTCCATTTTTCAACCGTAATGGTCTTTGTCTCAGCGCATACGAACCCATATATATATATATATATATATATATATATATATATATATATATATAATTGTTTTATTATTTTTCTTTTAATATGTATTATTGATAATTAAATAAAACTATTTCCATCGTGAAACACTTTTTTTCAACGCTTTATTAACCCTTTGCCCTACCCTTGCGAAAAATAATTAGATGTAGAATTATTCGCCTAATACAAAGATTTGTTTATTGCTATGAAAAATAAACATACTTAATTCTGTTAAGTTCAATTTCTTTGAAAAATTAATCTACATCTCTTAAACATTATGTAGGCATTTTTAACAATTAAATTTGGAAAATAAATAGATAAAACGTCAAAATGATGCACAATCTCGAACGGTGAGCCAGAGGCACCATCGGAGGGCAAAGGGTTAATTCATGCAGTAAAGGGTTAATTCAATTTTTAAAGACATTTAGGATTTTAAATAAGTATCATTCAATATCATTTGAAAACAATCGAAATCATTGTTCGATAACAGACAATAATGTGCATAGAAAATCAAGCTCTCGAATGTTTTCGTTTTTGAGTCTAGTCTATTTCAATTATTTGAGAATTAGATGATAAAAAGATTCCTTTTTTATAATTTTTTAATTAAAATGAATATAGTATATACTCTATATATCATATTTTAATTGCATCAAGTCGATTTAGAGGTTAGTGAAATAGATTTCTATCCTGGCCTAAGGTCCCATGATGACATTTTCGTAGTATCAAAACATTGAAACACCGAAACAGAACTCAGATACCCCATTCATCGCGTCTCAACAATTTTTTATCTGCTCTCTAACTAAATGAACAAATTCATTGATACTTTGATTTATTGAATTATTGCGTAAAGGATTTGTTTTTTCTAATCAATGAAAAGCTTTAAAAAGGATTAAAATGAAATCTGCTATGCATATCTCAATATATCAAGTCAGAACATAATTCCTTGAACGGCCGAGTACCAAGTGCTCGTGCAAGTTAAATTATATTTTTATTCAATTTAATCGTTTAATTGAATGAGTCCCTTTGGTATTGCAAAGCATCCAAAAAATTTTGCCTCGCATTTATCGTTTAAAAAAAAACTTCTAATTTCCTATTTATTTCATTTCATATAATCACGTGTTCAAAATGGCATTTTTCTACATTTTATTTGCTGTAGCCGCCATCCATTTATTTTTTAAATCAGAGCCTTTGTAAATGCAATGGCAACGCGTTAATAAAAAATGATTTTTTTTAAAGATGCTCGTGCAGATAATAAAACTTTTGTTTTTCACCTATAGATTTTTGCTGACGCCACAAAACCTCATTATCAAAACAACATCATGTTCTGACATGATAATAAGAGACTAGGCATTTTACAAAAACTGTAAACATTTGTGGTATGTTCATCCAGTAGTTCCATTATCGTAACAATTATTTTATTAAGTGTAAGTAACTCACGGAAAAATTCATAACATCAATATTAAACTTTTCAATAAAAGGCGAAATTTTTGGATACAATACATTGATTCCTGGTTTGTCATTTACTAAGCGTATACAGCTATAATGGGCGCAGATTCATTTACTTGGGTTAATTAATTACAGATAATGTTGATGGTATAACTATCAACATTTTTCCTTATTTAGTCTGTGGTTATTTTTAAACTAGAAGTGGTTTGTTATGTAATAATGAAGGAATTACACTATAAAAGAAATAATAATAATAAAGTAATATAAAAAAGTTGGCAATTCCTACTTAGGTCAACAAAGAAAATTTTATTTTAGTTACTTTTTATTAAATAATTATAATTAACACAAAAAAAATTGATTTTCGCAAGAATTGAACACGCATTCTTCACCTTCAGATGAAAAATACTGTAATCCTTGTATTTTACTGATTGAGTTAATGCATGTTGATTCTAATGCTCATTAACTGCTAAAACTCTATTTAAAGTATTAAAAATTAAATAAATTTAATTAATTAATTGATATTTGAAAAAAAAACTGTATTAATGTCAAGTGCCATTACTACAAGTTAAAAAAATGTATTTGGACTTGAGTGGATAAATAAAAAATATTTTTATTAAGGATTGAGAATTTGATCAAGATATATATATATATATATATATATATATGCAGAGAGAGAGAGAGAGAATTCACTTGTATTTCACAGAAAAATAAATCCTTAGTAGCTTATAAATAAACGTATAAAAATATAATCATGCATAATTATACGTATAATTTTAAGAATAACTTATCAATGAATTGAAAAAGAGGTTTTGTAAATAAATATTTCAATGCAAATGCAGAAAAATTAATGCCAAAATTTGTCATTGCTCTGCTTTTGCTTAACAAATTTGGGCTTCCTTCTGATAATGTAAAATAAACTAATTGTCTTAATTCTTGTTTCAATCAGTATTATGGATAATACTTCATCAGTATGGATACATTTATCAAAATAATTTCTAATTATTTTTAATAATCTTTTTTTCCAAACAAAATAACATGTTACATTCTTTCTTATCCAACAATCTCCAACATTGTAAAGCATAATTAACAATCTCTTCCTGCATCCAAGAGATATTAAAATAGTTATTGACAACACAAAGTATCACTTGTCTCAGCCAATAGATATTAGAGCCAGCTGTTTAATACATACTTCCTAAAATTAGATCCTCCGGTAACAAGACACATCTTCCATAAATCCGGCGGCTTTCAAAGTGTATGGAGCTTTGTATCTTCGCATGTATAGTGCCTATTTTGCATACCATATCCAGAGCTGTTCGGCGAATGTCAAAAGGTAAGATGGATGAATAGCGAGGAACACAAGAGCACTTATTCGCAGGGCACCTCTGTGCAACATTTTATTGCCTTTCCAATACTGTCCTGTAACATGGCGGGGGTCGAGTATTAAATCTGACATTTATGTGTCACAAAATATGAAGAAGTAGGTGGGGAATGCATTGCCGAGAAGAGGGTGTTTCTCTTGCGATGTTAGAAATTTATGAAGGTAGATATTTAGTTTGCTTTTCAAGAAGAAAAGACTATTTGTTGTGTTTTTAAAATGTAATGTTTACTTTGTATTTTATAAAGGAAAAGGAACATTATTTATTTTATAGCTTGAAAGAAGCGTTCTTCCAATAATATGCATTATAAAAATATAAAATGTTTATCTATTTATTATGTAATATAACATAACCTTAAATATTGATATCTAATTAATAAAATAAGTTTATTAAATTAAGAAAATTCATAGTTCATTAAATGAAATTTAAATTAATTTTTCTTCAAGTAGCTGACAAAAATTCCACATTGATATGAGGAAGTTATCTTTTTACTGCGTCTAATAAATTGTTAAGAGTATGACCTCGTAGGGATACCAAACGCCGATAGTTTTCAGCACAGTATTTACAATAACAATATGATTGACATTCTGGTAGCGTGGAGGACTGAGCTTCGCCGGTGAGAGTTAACGTGATGTTGTGTTCAGAGTGTTAAGAATGAAAAGCATGGATGCCTGGTGGAAGTTGAATTACAGATGTTGTAATGTATAAATTATCTCATGTTTTCATGTTTTGTGATTGTTTTATACTGTGTGTTTGTAATAAATAAACAAATTTAAAAAGACAAATTTTGAGTAATCATTCGGCTAAATTTTGATGACATCACAAGATTTAGGCAGGTATTAAAGAATCGAGAATTCGTGATATAGAAGTATTGACAAGCGAATATACAGCATTAATGTAACACCAGGGGTAGATCTGATTTAATGCAGAAATGTACAGATAATATATTATCTTAATGAATAACATTGAGAAAAGATAAGTCAATATTTGTGTTTTACTTAGAGAAAAAAGTTTTAATACCTAGTAAAATAGAACGATCGATTTGCTGCTAAAATACAATTTGGCTTCCAGTTTTTACATAGAAAGCAATACTAAATGATATAAATGAATAGTTGCTTCCTTCGGATTTATTCTTGTCAGCTAAACCAGGACTTAATTTAGAAGATAAAAATTCCACGTAAGGCTTGTAAATACGAAAGATCCTATTATGGCATTCTTGTAAAACAAAATAAGAAAATGTAGATAATTGTTATGTAAAGCTGAAGAAATGTTTCGTTGAAAAATAAACTTTCATAATTTTCCAGTTTTCTATGTAAAAAAAGGCAGTAGATAAAGACGTTGTGTATTTGATGCTAAATTCGTACTGGGTAAATTTCATAGTAGGGAAGGTACTCTAAATTTGACAGAAAAAAAGATAAAACAACTGACTACTGCGATGAATATACATAGCAAGCATTATTTGCCAATTTTTTTAGGAATATTATAAAGTGAAGTAGAAAGAATTAGATGGATTAAATTTGGAAGGAAGCCAAGGTCTTAGTAGAAAGCACCCCCAAAACACGTCATTAAATAAAGTCATTAATTAATATGACCCAAAAGGAAATCGCTCTTTTGTCGTTAAAGCGTTTTACAAAATGGCCGTAAATAAATCAGGCCCTTTTTCATCTTTTTTGCAAAATTTTGACTCCGAATCGAGAGAAAAATTTCGGCAGGCGAAATAATAACGACTATACAGTAAAATTCAAGTAAGTTTATATCTTTATGAGAAACCTAAAGATCACCTTATATTTCAGCACAATTTGGCAGACACGGGCGTTACCGGATTCAGTAATAATGTTCTTAAATGTTATCTTCAAAAAGTTATATGAAATGTTGTCCAACTGATTACGTAGCTTTTATTCAACTTTCAGTTAAGGCATTCATCCTATGCTATGAATCAACAAATAGCTTCTGACTATATTGTAACAAAACTGTGGTTACTATAGAGGATTTTGTTTCTTGAAAAAAATATTATATATACTGATGTCCTAATGAATAAATGAATAAGAAAAAAATGAAAGAAGATTTTAAACATTCAGACATAAGAGAGTCTATGATACCAATATCTGTGATAAAAAGAGTGTGCCATGCGAATCTGTTGAAAGATTCAGATTTAAGGATGGCATCATTCATTTCTTGGCTGTTAGAACTACCCTTTAAATACAATTAGAACAAAAGCAGCAACAAAAATAAAAGATGTAGTACATCCTAGTTTTAGCTCAAGCTAAAATAAAAGGTAGCATCCAACAAAAGGTGCAAAATTTTACATTTGGTGACTATCAGTATCAGTAAGTGAACAAATTGTTGTCTTCAAATAACACAAAGATGCAATAAATATAACAAACTGCATGTGAGTTATGCAATCTTTTGATGGCGATTTTTCTATTAACAAAAGCATTAAAAGCTTCAATATATGTTTATCTTTTTCTAGCCATATAACATGTACAACAGCTTATAAACGTACGCCTAGAGAACGATTTTGGAGATATTTTTCTTCGGTTGTAAAATCTTTTCATACTTTGAGTATGTACATATTCTAGTATTAAATTTGTAATTAACACCTGCAGGATATTTTGAATAAAATACTTTTTTTGAGGTTTACCTCTTATTTCCAAGAGCCCATTTATTATTTGGGAAGAAGTTCTTACAGATGGCATTTCTATATAAACTGAGATAAATACAACAAATACGCATGATTGAAATCTAAAATACCAACTGAAGATATTTGATGCTTGTATATCAGTAAAGGCATCCATAATTAATTTTGTTATAATAAACAGCAAAAAAAATTTAAACTTTATGAATCAAAAGTATATAAAAACAACTGCAGAATTCAACTAAAATTTTAGTAAAGAGAAATAAAAATACCAAAACAGCTAATCTGTTTTCTTAAAAATGAAATTCGCACAAACATAAACCAGCAATTTTTCTTACTAAAGCTATTATGTTAATCATCCTTCCTTTTTCAGTATTGATTGAAAATTCAAATGAACTCTTAATTTAAAGCAAATAAATAACTCTTTAGGTTTTCTCTTTTTTTTTTCCGGATGTAATTATAAAAACCAAGCAAAGAACGGTTTAAAGAGTGTTTTAATTATCTCTTTCGAAAACAGAAAGCATTTCCTAAACTCGTGCAGAAAATTAAATTAAATTTCTTCATCATACTGTGATCAAGGAAGGAAAAGTGCTTTTCATTCCGACGATAAACGCTAATTTTCAGAGAGAGAGAACGATATTCAATGTTATTCTTAAAAGTTTAAAATCGGTGAAAATATTAAAAGCTTGGTGATTTATAGTCTAAAATATTTGTTTTTATTTAGCTTCAGTCTTTTAATATTTTAGAAAAAAAAAAACAGACAACATATTTAATATCTATGTAACGAAAACCAGGCACTTTTTTTTGAAAAAAATTAATACTTTCAATTATGATAGAAAGTTGTTTCGATAAAAAAAAATCCAAACTCGTTTTTAATTCTAATGTTGAATTTTAATTTACTTAAACCGATTATTATCATAGTTGTGAAAAATTTGAAAAGTTTACTGAATTAAATCTGAACTTCAAAAAGTATCTGGTAGCTTTATGTTTTTGTCATCCTAATATTTTAGAAGAATGACAAATAATACCTCAATTTGATAATTGTTGATAAACAATTTATTCTCGAAAAAACTGTAATAAATTAATTCTCCTTGGAGACTATTCAAAACTGTTTCAGAGGATCAAAAATATTCTCAGACATATGACAGAAAGATAAAATTTATGTCCAAAATGATGAATGGTGTAAGAGAAGTTACAGAAGTAATATTTACTGACCAATTCCTAATCGTGTTGGGAGCACTACATTTTATAAATTTCAAAATTTTATAACTTGTTTACAATTATTAAGTGAACCACGATGTATATAAAATATATGTTGAAAAATCTAAAATTTTCAATGTTTTATAATAAATTAGAACCCCTCACTCCTCCAAAAAAAATCACGCGAAAAATTCAGTTTTAGGAAGTTTTTCGCTGTTACAAAAAATTAAGTCTTAAGAAAGTCCTTTTTAGTAGCTCAACAGTTAGATATAGGTTCAAAAAGTTCGACGATGCATAGAAATAGTGCACAAGATGGAAGATAAAATTAAACGATGAAAAAAATTTCGATCAATCAAGGATTAACCATCGATTGTGATCTCTGATCATATAGTGGTAACATGAAAATACACGAATTCGCTCTGGAGCATGGTGAAAAAGATCGATTTATAGATACTTCATCAACTGACTGGCTTAGTGATGAATAGTGAATTATATTAGCCGATTATAAGTGGAAAAAGAGAAATCTGATCTATTTCCACATAAACACCTGGAATGAGAAAATATGTCGATTATGGACATTCCCCTCTACAACTAAGGTGCATTACCCCAATGAGAGGCCAATAAAGGTCGCCAGATCTCACAATGACCCATATAAAAAGGTATTTTGTTTGCCCAGTAATATTGTGATATAATCTTCCTGACTTTTCCCCCAAGCTCCGACAATCAATGTTGTAGCGTATTGTGACTATATGGACGACGT
>JAOUZG010005720.1:523986-546211 GCA_026289955.1 Argiope argentata | reverse complement strand
ATATGACGAAACTAATTGTTTCCATCATAGAGGATTTTAATGCGCAATGCTAAACATTTGGATAATAGTCGCTTTGGATTATGTCGTCTAAATGTATATTTAAAAGTTAACATAGATCTTAGAAAATCTCCAAACTAATGAAATGTCTCACAATTGCTCTATATGAACATTACAGTCTTCCAAAGTCCTTCTTTTCTAATTAAATATGGCTTTTAAAAGCAGATTGCTTTGCAGTTTAACATTGTAAAGCTGCATTAAGTTGGTGAAAGCTGACTTCTAAATACAAAATTATACGATATTTTCAGTAAATATGACTAGAAGATGCACCCATCTAGAAGAGATGTTATCCTCTCTTAAAAATTTATATGATTGCCATAGATTAACTACCTGACGTAGTAATTAAAAATATCTCATTGCCATTCTGAAAGTACAAAAGAAAAAAAAAATAATCCTTTTTATTACTTCTTTAAATTTCTATATATATTATAAAAAACATTAAAAATCCTTTTTTTCCCGTACAATGGGTTCTTCTTTACCAACAATATTCATTAAAAGTGAAATCAAAATTAATTCTAAAGTCGATTTGAAACAGTGGTTCTCAAACCGAAAGAAATCAGATATGACAGAGACTTAAAAGAAATGAATCCTTCTAAATTAAAAAAAAGACATAAAATAAGTATGATTAAAAAACAATAAAATGAATAAACTTAAACACAAAGTGCTTTAGATTTTAAATATTGGGTAGAATTATTACATTTAAAAAAATCGATCTCAATTCCTATTCCGAAAACGTTGAAATCAGCGTTTCTACAGAAATTCAATATTAAACACAAAATAAAAATAACGGCAAAAGAAAGTACTAGCAATAACTTCCAACAGAAATGAGAATATTATGAATCAGCCGACTTCAGCTTATTAACCTTCGCGACAATTTAGCATAAGAAAAATGTAAATAAAATGAGTAGCTTACGATCCCATAACTACATCATATTCTCGAACACTCAAAATTAATCATTGAACTCGAATTGAAACAAATAAAAAATACACAAAATAAAAAATAATTTGAGGAAAACAAAAGTTGAAAAAAAATGCTGAATATAGAATAAAAATATTTCAACGCTATCCCTTTATCCTTTCACAAACACAACCGGTTCTGCGCCGAGACAAAATGACAGCGCAAATAATAAACACTAATTATTATTCATGCTACCATTCATTATTTTCACACATAAAATGGCCCAGTCCGAACCATTGGATGCCATAACAAAAGTTGGCTAGAAGCCAAAGTCACGCTACAACACTCACAGAGACAGTATATATACATACATATTGTTGTTTTAAAATCTCACACCATAATATCGTATTGCATAAAATCAAGTGAGCGATGGGGAAAAATCACTTGAAACAGAATAGTTGATCATTCATGCACTTATAAAAGTTCATAATTATATCTTCGCGTGCCTAGTAATACATTACATGGCATAAAAGACGAATCCTGAAGACTTTACTGTGCTGTTCCAGAATATGCTATTGTTTTTTTCCATTATTTTTTTATTGATCACAAGATTGTCTCTTTGCTTTCTTTCTTTCTTTCTTTCTTAAACATCTATACAACTTTTATAGACATTCATCATCATAATCAATCAGTTTCTAAAATCCATATTTTTAAAATTGAATCAATGACACATTTTAGGGTTGCTTTAAAATATATTCATTGCAGGCGACATTAAAAGGAACTTTTAGATCTTCACAAAATATTTTTTTTTAAATTACAACTTGTAAGTCCATGTTGCAAGGTGCATGAAGATTTTTTTTCAGCTAATTTTAAACTATAATCAAATTTAAACTGAAATTATCTTTTACTCTTAAATAATTTTTGATAGCATTTGCTATCTGAATGGAAAAAAAGGAAGTAATTTAAAACACCAATTTTGCTCTAATATTACAAAAAGGCTATACATTTAAAAACTAATTTTGGATCTCATTTTAAAAACTTACCTTAGAATTTGTACATGCTATAAATAATTATAAAAACTCCATTTAAATAATTAACCATCAAGTATCAAATTTTTTCCTTTAAATCTTTGTCGAAAATCCAAGAAAACTCCACAATGAAATAACCTCAAAATATTAATATTTTATCCTTAGTTGTTTACCTCAGTTATGATAAGATTCAAGGACAGAACAATATGTAAATTTTTCTACTCAAATTCAATGGTCCCAAATATTATTATGTATTTTTACATCACATTAACTAAAAGTTCAAAAATCAGTTCATGAAATAAATTGAAAGATTTTTTTTTTCAATCAGGAAAGATTAAAAAATGTATAATCATCAAGGTAAAAATTATCAAAAAATATGTATAATCACCAAGGTAAACCATTTAACACTTTTCAAAGACATATGGAAAAAATGGTTTAAATAGGCAATGGTCCAAGGAGAAAACTCTTTTATAAACAAAATGGTAAATACAAAAAAGCATTGGCCGTACAGATAAAATGCAACATAGTCTATCTGCATAGCAAGTTCATCAAACTGTTAAATCTGACAGATACCTTCATCAATAGATGTCAGTAAGCATCTATTTAATTTGATATGAATATGATAGTACCATTTTTGAACGTAATAAAATATTTCAAAGACAACCTTTTAAAATGAGTAAATTATAAAAATTTATGTTATTCATATAAAAAGAGACATATACATTTAAATTATATTCCATACATATTGAATTGATTAAAAGATTAAGGAAAATTATAATTTTTAATTAATATCCACAACTGATTATCTACAGAAATAAAATAAAAAAAACAGTGCCTAAAAGTTTAAAGACTAGATTTATTTTTCAATTTTTTAAGAACCCATGTATTATTTTTATTTTATATCATCATTCTCAAAAATTGCTAATGATAAAATATAAAAACTTTTTTAAAAGCTTTTATTAAAAATTTTGTAAAAGAATATTAAAAATGAAGTCATTTATACTTCTCTAAATTGATGCATCTATGATAGTGTTAGTTATACATTGCTACAGCTGATATATTCAATAAAATCAAGTTAGTGCTTAATGTGAATATTTCATGCATTACTGCTAATCTTGTGTTATAATTCATGGGTTACTTTTCAATACATACATTTAATTCAAAAATGAAGTTATATTTTAAAAACTTCATTACCTACTTTTTAAACCAGTCTTACGAATTGAAAAAAATTTATTAAAATGGATGCTTACAATTGTGTTTGAAATGATAATCATAAATGAAGATATTAAAAATAAAAGTTCAATAAAGGATGAAATGATAAGATAAAGATTGGGGAGGGACTAGCACTACTAATTTGAATTTATAAACATTTACAAACAATGTAAACCTTAATTTCAGAAACACTTTAATTCTATTGCCTTTACTGTACAGATTTGTCACCATGTATTTCGCTCAGTTCACATTCGAGACATTTGACTTTATGTACTTCTAAAAACAGTAAAGTTCAATAATGAAAATCACTAAAACAATATAATAAAAAGTAATAAAATTATTAAGAGCCAAAAGACTGAGGAATTATATTTAATTTTCATCTTAACTTTCTCATTCAAAAACCAAGAAAATTATTATTCTCAATCTTATAGAGGAAAAATTACGAAATTCAGACTGTAATATTAAATAACGTAAAATTTGACATAAATAAAAATTACTTACAAAAGTATATATAAAGTCAAAGGTTTTCTATACAACACTTTCATTAAAAATAATAAATATTAAATATATTAAAAGCTAAAAACAAAACCATCTGCTCAGAAATATAATGTTTAATGCACAACTTCATTCAACTTTAATAAAATGCAAAACTCTTGATATTATTAACATATTACAGTGTATTGAAATTGAAAATTAGATAAGCAATCTTACAAAATTAACAAACAAGAACAGAATATTAATAAGATTTGAATTTTTTCATTTTTAAAATCTTTATATTAATATTTAAATTAATAATTGGATTTTTATCATAAATATGGATTATTAAGATAACAATGGAAGTTTGTAATACTTTAGTAATAATATTTTTTTTTTGAAATTCTTTGTAATTAAATAAAAGTAGCATGACTGATTATGCATTTACATATCATACATAATTATATTATAAATAATCTGAATGCTAAAAAAGATTTTACAAAATTTAATAGGTATATATATTATTCTTTTATAGAAATAAAGTCTATCTAATTATTATTCACATATTTAAAGAAATTTATAAAAGATGAAATTATGAATATTTATTCATTTGCAGAAGATGAAAGAAAATAGTTGCAATATCCTGTAAAGCTAAATGGGAGGAACAATTTTCAACACCAAAATTATTAGTTTTTATGGAGAAAAAAAAGATCCCCAATAAATGTTTAAAATGTTAATGCAATTTTTTTGATTATATATTTATAGTGGCCTTCATTTTTATTTGGTAACTTAGCGTTATGCCAAGTTTTATTGTGTAGAATGCAACCAACCATTTTAAGCATAAGTTTAAATAGCTGGTCGAATAAATATGGAATCTTCTATAATACATGAAAATATGTCATGTGTTATAGCAGAAACATTTCTTCCAGTTTAAACTAAAAGCAATTTTATTTGTTCTTGAGCACATGAAGTTCAAGTCAGATTACTAAAGATTTATTTTCACATAAACATGAAGAAATAATTACTACCACAAATAATTAAGAATGAATTACTGAGTAATAAAACAAAAAAAGGAACATTTTTAAAAATTACATATCCTTGACAAATTAAAACTATCTTTGAATTAATGATGAATAATGCATACTTATGCAGATATAAAATTACATCAATATAGATGAGATATTCATTAAAAACACATAATTAGATATTATATACTAATAAAATTTAGTTAATAGCAAAATATAAGTAAGCCATCATAAATCAAACTATTCTTAGTGCCCAAATCACCAAACGATCCAACTCCATTAATCAAATCAAACAAATTTATATTTTTCTTATAATTTGAAAGAAATTACAAAATAATTTTTATGATTGCATTTAAACATGTGGTCCCCAAATGTTTATTCATAATGCTAATCAAACACAGGCTGTTGCTAGTATATTTCTCACTAACTGTTCAATATATATATAAACTACAAAAGCAGAATTTTAGTGTTAATTCTGGAAATAATCTTTTTGAAATAGTCACATAACAACTTTTTTTAAATACTAAGTAATCAAACAGATTTTTAACAATTATATATATATATATAAAATTTTTAATATTTGCATGATTATGTTAAAATATATTTTTCAAATATTTTCAGTAAAGCAGAAAGGAAATTCTACAATAAAATTATTAAAAACAAGATGCTTAGTTAAAATATTACTAAAAATGCTAAAATTCAGGATTTTTTTTTAAATTAAACCTTCTTTTAGGTACATTTCATTAAACAAAAATTCTTAACACAAATTAATGAGGCAAGTATTATTTATTAATTTTTTAAATAAATGTATATATAAGATATTGTTTGAATGATTAAAAGTAAACATAACCAGATTTTTAAAATTACTTAGTTGTTCCCTACAGTATTTTAAAATAAAAGTGTTTCAAGATGCTATTCAACAGTCTAAGAAAAAGTAAATTTTACTTTCATTCTAATACAAAATTATAAGCCACATTAATTCATATAAATACAAGATAAAAGGCAACCATTTTGTTTTCAATTTTACTAATCAGTCTGGTATTTTGATACTCCATTATTTACAAGCTTAGAAAGTACAACTTAAGTTTTCAAAATTGCTAAATGTACTTTTTCATGAATCCTCAATAGCTTTGAATAATTCACTGATAAATTGTAATTTTTGCTTATCTGTTTTTTATAGGGCTTATTAAACCCATATACTAAAATCTGCATATCAGAATAGAAATTGTTTTCCATTGTAATTAATCTAAAAACAATGTCATCTCCTTAAATATTATGCAATCACATTTATAAGTTAACAAATCTGTTTCACAATCTTTCCTTTCACTTTTTGATCATCTGTACTGCAATATGAGATATTAAAATATAAATCAACATAATGGAATTTATTAAAACATTCAAAATTTTACATTTAGGATTTTCTGATTCTTAGATTCAGGTATATCAAGATGATACATTTGAAATCTCCAAAGCTCTTATGAAGTAAATAACTCAGGTTTTACAGCTTAGATTTCAATCTAAGATATTTTAATCAGCACTAAATAATAATTTTATAAAATATATATATGAATAGCCCACATATTGAAAATAAAGTAATGCAAAATATTTTAGTTTTTTATTATTATTATTCTGCACATTTGCAATTAGAAAACATTTTTTACTAAACAGTTTTCTAATTGCAAATGTACAGACAGTTTTTACTAAAACGTTATACACTAACTGACTATTCTATAGTTTAATATTAAAACTCATATCAGTCAAGATTTTGAATATACAGCTAGGATATGGTAATACAATGTGCTTTCATGTCTTTCTACAGTTTTGAATCATATTCTAATTAGGATTGTAAGAATAATGTATTATGCAGTTGCAAGATGATTCAAAGTTTTTACATAGCTCAGATCTTATTTTTTATATGTGGCATCAAATGATCTAACATATTCTGATTAAATGATACTTGGTATTTATCAAATGACGCCTCATTAAATTAACGAATCTTTTTACCCACATTGGTAAGTTGATCAAAATAAGTTCCTATCACTAGACGTATTTAAAATTTTATCAATGAAGTTCTGAACAAGAGGAAATGATAAATGATTTATTCCACCTGTATTAATATTATATTTTAATAATAAATAATCTTCAATGATTCTTTTTGTTATTGTTAATTGTTATAACAATGTTTGTTTGTAACAATGTATAACATGTTTATGCTTTGAGTTCTTTAGATTGTTGTGATATTAGATTCCTTATTTTAAAAACGTAAATAATTTCTGACACTTTTGTTTATTATTACATATTTTATTGTTTCAAAAATTTCAATTTCATAGATAAATTAATATCTAATCGATAAGCATAATAAAACTTACCATTCTCCTGTTTAAACTTGTTTTCTTATAGTTTCAGTTTTCAAATCGCCGCCATGTTTTAGAAAAGAAAGCAAAACTTTTTCCAGAGTTGCCAATTTTCTTATTGAAAAGTTTTCTATCAATATAGCTAGGAGAAGAGCCGCATTTCTGGAGAATATACCGAAGAACACAACTTCATTCCTAGCTAAGAGTAGCAAAAATTATATGACTTAACAATTTGTTTCGGAACCTTAAAACAATGAAACCAGATTTAAAATATAATTATAGAAGAAAATAAATTATAGCATAGACGTTTTGAGGTTCCTCGTGTCTGCAACCAACACAAGTTCCGAAAAATTTGTGGTGGTATCCGGTGAAGTGATTTTCATTGGTTTATGGAATCGATTAATGGGACGTAATATGAAAATATAATCTAAAATAATCTTCAATTTTATAACACAGAAAGCTTTCTTTAACTGTGTGTTAAGCCATGACATAAACTGAATTTGTGTTCGGAGAGAGAATAAACTTTACCTTCTAATATTTAATTTCCTTTTGTACAATATTTATTCGATATTTTTTGATACTCTGAATAACACAGAATAATGCAAATATATTGAAAGAAGCTTTTGAGTTATTTTATTCTAATATATATATATTTAATTATAAAAGCTCCAATGTTTGGTTTTTACTGTTTTGAAGCAATAATAAGTTAATAATCACACGAAAATATTTACCGAATTTCCTTTAATAAATATGAATTGATAAATTTTAAGCATAAATTTTAACATTCTGAGAATAGTCTGTGAAAATGAAATTGAAAAATTGTGAGTAAAAAGTGTTTTTTACTTAAAATATTTTTCCAATGAACTGGTGTATATATTTTTTAACTTATAAAAAAAAAATTGTGATCTTATAACTAAATCCTATATACTAAAAATATGATCCTATCAACCAAATTCAAACTTCAATACATGCATAAATAGATTAACATTAAATATTGTAAATTAACTCACATAACTGCATATATAAACAAAAATAATCACAATATTGTAACGTTTTGGCCGGGCTACTGGTGAGTTGGGCCGTAAACAAACCAGGACTTGGAGAAATAAAAATCTATTTATTTCCAGCTATAATACATATATAACTTGCACAATTACACCTTCTTGATTAAATAGGTTACGAACACCTAGGCAATTACGTTCGGAGTTCCACTAGGGGAAGGTGCTGTGCCTCAAATAGCAAGGTAGTCTCTCTCGTAGAAGAAGGAGGGTGGAGTTCTGGAAACTCCCGCAAGATCTGGCCCGAGGTTCAGGATTCTCTGCTTGTCGATTAACCTGTTGGGTTTGTAGAGCGTAAGGTGATGAACTGGCTGGAAGAGCAGCTCAGGAGACAGCTGTTCAGCTAATTGGTGGTATTTCCAAAGCTCGGATGAGCTTTCACACTTCAGACGAGACGCTGAATGTTTCCAAAGGTTCCGGTGAGCTCCACGTGGGCTCGGCTACGGGGCGAGGCGGCCTACGAACCTTCCAAATTCTCTCCTGAGAATTTTCCACAGAATTCCAAGTTGAATCCTCCCTCCAAGCACCAGCTGTTGTTTCGTCAGTCTCCTCCTAACACTTCGCTCCCTACACCTGGCTCTCTTCCTTTTTATCTCGATCTCAAAAACCGGCCCTGGATGGCAAATGACCAATCACAAGAGAGGGGGAAACGGCGTCTAGCAAGGAGACGTCTTGGTCCCTTCTAGTCTGCAATCTCCACCTTCCACAAATTCCTCCGTTATCTATAATTGCTTTTCCCGTGGGAATGCAATTTGATATATTTCTCCTTATCTATCCGAAAACGAGCAAGGAGACGTCTTGGTCCCGTCTAGTCTGCAATCTCCACCTTCCACAAATTCCTCCGTTATCTATAATTGCTTTTCCCGTGGGAATGCAATTTGATATATTTCTCCTTGTCTATCCGAAAACGTCACAATATCAAGTAAAATATAGGAATTCAGCAGAAACAAGAAAAAACTATAAATATGTATTTTTTAATGAAGGGCATTAACTATACAATAAATTACAAAACATGAAAAATTATTTTAAATACTAAAACGATTGTTCTTTTGATTTTTAATATTCTTTACACATTTGTGGTAGAGCCAAAAAAAAGAACCCTTTTGTTTTACATTTCTCATAAAATCAAAAATGGATTACATAAAAGTTATCACATTTCAATAATTCATTTGAAGATATTAGTGAGCATTTTCTTTTATTTGTTTCTAATGGTGTGATAATACTTAAAAAATTCATAATTTGAGATTTTTGTTACTCTGGCTTCAGAAATTTATTTGAAATACATTAAAATTCAGATTATTTTTTTAATAAAATCATTAAAAAATGCTTTTATATATATTGTTACAAGCGAGCGAACGTCTCTGGAAGCACGGAAGGGAGAGCGATTAGCGACGGCGTCCAAGATCTTGGCACCAGCTGGGTTGGTTTGGTGAAAGGAATAGTCTGGCAGCCGCTAGATTTCTCTCGGTGATTGCCGAAGCTTCGCGGCTCTTTCGCCCGGCTATATAAGGGACGGGCTACCGCATTCGGCAGTTTTTCTCTCTCTCGGAAGAGAAGCATTTCGATGGACTAGCGAATTTTCACTTGTTATTAGTGAACTGTGTTTACGTTTGCTGTTAACATTGTGTTTTTGAGTTCGCCGTGGCTTACTGATTACTGTGCTATACGATAACTGTTTTGCAGTCTGTGTTTTTTGTGCGTAAGGCTTGCATTTACGCTGTTAGTGATTGTTTTTATTTGAAGTTTTACTCTCTCAAGTCATCCTGTAAACAACTGTAAATAAATTTGTTTGTGCTGTCCTCAAGTAAAGTCCATTCAATCCGAATCCGCTACGATAAAAACGTAACAATATATATTCTTTTCTAATGTTTAAAATAAGCTGATTGGTAATGATAGATTTTCGGCTTAAAGAAAAGTAAAGAGCAAAGTTATTTCTCAAGAGTTCATATCTTTCACACATTTTTTTAGTTAGAAAATTCTACAATTGTTGCTAATTTTTTGAAATTTTTATTTTAATTTATCCATATAAAAAAATGCTTTTACCTTTAAGCAACTTTAAAATATTCTGGGTGTTTAATAAAATAAAATTGCTTACAAGTCATAAAAAAACTTCAAATGATTTTTGTAAAAAGATACATTTAGTAATATTATTTTAAATTAATCAAAAGGATAAATTATAATCATTTTTATTTAATAAACTGGATGGCATGAACCCAGTCAAATTCAAGTGAATCTAAAGTTTTTTACTATAAAGTTGAAAAAGTTCAGCAATTACATTTAATACGAAATTAATGATTCGGTTTTGTTTATTTCATAAACGTATTCTATTTGTTATCATACTAACCTCTTATCGAACCCGATATAACTTTTGACTAAAGTTTGAAATATATTTTCGGAACAAATATTACAATTTATGGCTTCTTGAGCAAAATGCTTTAACCGATATTATATTTATTTAATGAAAATCCTTGTTTTCATTTCCAAATAATAACTTTTATTTCTCCAAACTTTACATCTCCATATCTGAAGATACAAAATTTATCACTTTTTGAAGTCTTTTACTTTGGAACTCAAACAATCACCCAAACAAACGATATTAACTAGAATAGAACATCAGTATCATTCCATTCTCAAAGTGCATCCTATTTGCTTTAATACCGATTCTCTGCAGAGCAATCTGAACATGGTAAATAAGAAATGATCTCGATTCTGGATAAATCATGCGCTCCATTCTTAACCTGCTTCACACAAAAGCACGATCACCCACGGCTTGTATCCCTTTCCAATCATCGTTTTGCATAAATTTTACAGAGTTTTCAGGCTCTTCAAAATCAGAAATTCGGAACCTCATTAGCGGGACACACCTTTTAATTGTCCACGGAGATTTTAATGCGTCCCATTTCTCCTCGCAGGCAAAATCCAATTAATAGATGCGCAGCGGGGCAGAGGAGGAGCCATGGTGTTTGAAATTTGAATTATTAATTACAGCCTGATCAGTTTAAGTCCTTTTAGATTAAATAATCTGAGCTCTTTATTATAATTCATTTCGGTCTGTAATAACGAAGCTAGATTCTAATTAAAAGTGAAAATTTAGAGAAATTTAGAAGAATAGAAAGGTTTCAGGCATGGATGTTTGGGATTTTTATGAAATGTGATGCAATTTTTTTTCTAATTGGATTCAACACTTTGACTTCCAAGCCAAAATTGCAAATGTTCACGACGGGACCAATTTTTTTTTTGTATAATTTGTATTTTTTTTTCCACATAAAACTACATATAAAAGCATTATTTTTCAATTTGGCTCATTTTGCAACAAATAGAGAGATTTACATCCTGGCTTCCAAAAATGAAAGTTGTTATGTAAATGTCATATATGCTATATCAACATTTCTAACACAGAGGGGCGTGAACAGGCCAGAAAAATAGCAAAGCTAACTTCCACATATTGTGACAATTTTCCTGACTAGCCTCAATTATGTTTTAAATGCTTCAATGTCAACACATTGAATGTAACTTTATTCCAAAATAAAGAAAATAACATACTGCATATATACTCATCACATACTCTCTCTCTCTCTCTCTCTCTTTATATATATATATATATATATATATATATATATATATATATATATATTGTTGCCAGTTAAAATATTTCATTTTCCACAAATTTTAGCTCATAGAATTGGCACATATATCAATTTGCACAAACCGCGTATACCTAACACATCGTAGGGGGCCCAGCAATCAAACTCCAATTCGATTTTCATGCAACTGATATCGTTTTTGACGGCCAAGGCATAAAGTATTGAAACACCATGGCTATCAGATATGATAGCCAATGTCCCAATTGAAATATCACTGGCTATCACATATGATAATCATGGCAGTCAAAGTGTTAATCCATTATTTTAATTAAAATTGATTACAATATATGATCTCCAATAAACCACATTTATTAAAACATTTTTGCATGAGCTATTTATATCACATTGAGATTCCTATCTGTCTTTTTCTAACAAAGCCCATTCTTATAAGGGATGTTATATCAAATTTTTCTTGATTATGAAAGGATTCAATGTTATTTTTTGTGTGTACCATTAAAGAATAACAATTTTAATTATGTTTTGTGTGTGTGTGGACCGGTAGAAAGAATGGCATGTGTAATGAAGTCTGTTGACGTCATAGAAGACTACCAACTGTAGCTGATACCATGAATATAATATATTAACATTTCACATACATAGTATTATATATTAATTACATGACATATAGTAACTGAAATAAGATTTTTGAAGATTATTAATTCCAAAATATTTCTAATTTTTTCATTTCGTTGTGAATATTAATTTTCTCTCTAATCATTCATTTTCCTATTTTTCATCTTTTTTTAAACTGGAGTGACAGCATATACTATTTATAAACTAATAGATTTGAAAGAAATTTCATCTCGGCAACAATAATTACATACTATGAGAAAGAAAGTTGTTGTCAGTTGATTTACTAATAGATGATTAGCCTTAGTACATGAATAATTAATTATGGTAACTCGATCAGTAATGTGTATATTGAACATCCATTGCGCCTAGTAATCAGTTTAAATAAGTAAAGCATATCTGTAAGATAAATAATAATATCTAAACCAATACTTTCTATCTATTATAGGATATTCAATTTCTGAATATCATTGAAATCGAATTTAAATAAACGGAACTATAGGCATGAATAAGAGTGATGTAAATCAGAGAGAAATGTAAATGCAAATGGTCGTTTAATATTATAAATACGAAAATTATATATTTCTGTAAGCCTTATTTTGAATATATCTTACAACCATTGAACTATTCCATCAATTGAATAAAGATATTTGTCTGCTAAATACTATCTAAGTTCTTTGATAATAGGATACATTTTATATTTGCCCGAAAGTAAATAAAAACTAATTTAATATCAATTTGTTTATTTTATTAGAAGCTATGGTTCTCTTACAAAGCAAACAAATTCTGGAAATAATGTAATTTTTTTTTCCAAAATCAATAAAAATGCATACATATCTTTGGGTTGGAGACGATTGATTGTTACTTTGATTTGTTTCTTAATAAAAAAAGATATTTGGTTAATTCATTTGAAAAAAAAATTCTGTCAACCTCTTACTCGTATTCAGTTAAATTCGTTTTAAAATGGAGATTATATTAAAGACGTAAATGGTCATTAATTTAATGGGGTCAATTCATGGGTCACGTGTCACGTACCAAACAAACCGATTCTGATCAATTTTCAACCGTTCTGCGCATCTCTTGGTGTCTGCCGATAACGTTGGTGAAAGCATTGCAGTCAGATGTTGCAGTTGAATGTTACTCTAGCCGAATTATTATGAAGAACTTTTAATATTTTTTAAATTTAATATTTTGAATTATTTTCACCAAACTTTTGTATTGTACTTTTATTTCTTATCCTAAAATTTCAATTAGCATTTTCTATGCAATTATTTTTTTGTCTACTTAATTAACATCACTTTTTAATTTGTTTGCTACCCTTTTATTCTTAACTTTCCCATATATATTTTGTTTGCCCAAAAGATACATTTTAACAAATGGCTATGGTGGTGTTTTTGAAAAATTACATATTTTCTTTTTTAAAAATTTAAATGTTAAATCACAGAGAAAAAGAACATAGCCTTCTCTGTTGGTTGAATTTTATAAATACAATTTTTAAAAATCAATATTACTCTTAGATAAGTTAAAATTTTGGAGCTTACCAATAAAATTATTACGTTTTTTTTCTTGAGTAATGATTTTTATGAAGATACTTTCTTAAGTAAATGATTTTTATTTGAGACTTTGATGTTTTCAGTTTGCTCAGAAGAAGAAAAAAAAAAAAAAAAACATGAAACTTAAATTTTTATATATATAATAAATTTTGTTTACAATTACAAATTATGAACTATTAAAGGTATAGATACCATTTTTTTAAAAATCTATGCAACCAGAAACAGTTATTTTATTTCAAATTATAGAAATCATTAATTGACAAACAAGTAAAACTATGTCTTCATAATTTTTATTTAAAAAATATATGATTAAATGGATGTTTCTGTGCTATTACCTATTAAAAAAGCAATTTAAAAGCTGTTTATCAACATTTCTTTTTCTAGACACAAAGAATATAAGCATAGTATGGCAAGAATGTCAGAAATGATAAAATCAATTTTATTCAACAGAAACATCCTGAATACTGAACAACATTTTTTTTATCACCTATAAAAACATAATATTGAGCAATACACTTTTAAAGCAGAACATATCTGAAATGTATTTTAAAATTTTAAAGTTACATTGACAAAAACTACTCTGAGCGAATATAAAATAAAATATACAATACAGTAAATTTAATAAACAATAATAAGATCATGATATATACAAATATAAAAGTAAAATAGGATATAAAGAGGAGTTGAAAGAATATGCTTTTATAGAATTTTATGATTCAAAATCAATAGGTTAAAGAAGTAGAAAAAAAGTGATACATTCATGTAACAAGGAAGTTAGAAATAAAAAAAATATATAACAAACAAAAGTTGATTTTCAATGAAAAGACCTATATTTTTTTAAACAGAAATCACTGACATGCACAAAGTGTATACCATGATATTATGATAATAATTCATTTCAGTTTAAATGAAGAAACTAATGACACTTCTTTCTAACTATAGCAACAGTAGCTTGACATAAATTTGATTTGAATCTATTACAAATAAACAAATGTATTTAAAAAACTAGTTAATGATCTCTGGACCATCCATTTTGCTCTTCAGTTATTAGATGTGATTACATAGCAATAACAAAATACTATGAATTACTACGAGGTAAAGGAAGCTTTGAAGTTCATACTCAAAAAGCAAAACCTCAAAATGCATTTTATTATAATGTCAAAAACTAAAAAAACAAATACAAAAAATTATTTGATATTAATTAATGGTCTTTGAAAGTTATACAACGTGCAAGATATTGATATTATATAAGCGTGTATAAAGAACAACCCCTACAAAATATTTATACATTATAATTTTTGAAATGGCCCTTTCTACTATAACCTTATACAAGATATATTACAGTTATCAATTCTCTCAGTGATATTAAACTGAGTATAGTCCTTTAAAAGGTTATTTTCAATTTATATCCTATTTTCTTTATTTTTTTTCAATTAGTTTTCTTTCAATTTGAAAAATTTTATCTGCCATCACAAAATCATCAAGTTCCAATACATCCATCAGATAGCTTTTAACAAAAAAATCCTTGTCAGATATGCTATCACAGTGTAATGGTGAAATGAAGTTGACAGCTCTTGAGGGTATTATGACTATCATATATTTTAGAATATTTGCTTCCTTATAAAAACTGGAAGTCATTTGCTATTCTCTTGGATTGATAGGTTTCTATGCAGTCAATAATAAATCTGGAGTCTTTATTTTCAAAAATCAAATGGATTTTTAATTTTTTCAAAAAAAATTAAATGGATGCTTCAACATATTTAATTTTTGAAGATCTTCAAAATTAAAAGAATAGAGAGAAAACCCTTTCTTTAGTGAAATTTGTGAATGCTCTCATTTTAATATTACTAACAATATTCTCAGGAATGAATATTTTTCACAGAATCTTGAAGCTCATTTTGAAATTTGTGGTTTATTTCAGAAAAAGTAGCATTGAAATATGTAGCATTCAATTTACCAAATTAAGAGCACTTTTAATACAATACATCAATTATAAAAGCTGGTAACAATCGATACAAAAATTGTATTTCCAGTAGTTGGAAAAGATCCATTTGTTTAATAAATCTTGAAGAAATTTATTCACCTCCACCCAAGACAGCATTACAGCCACTAATTTTCAGTTAAGAGAAATAGTTTTTCAATAAAAGCTTGTTTACTTACATAAATTAAATTTAGATAAGATTTTGTAGGATAAATGTAATTTAATATTCATGTAAACATTTCAAAATCTTCTAACCATATTCAAAATTATCAGAAAATTCCATCTAATGTCAATAAAGAAAATTAGAAATACACTGATGATTTTAATTGTCACCATTTGTTTTAGACAGCAAATCACGTACCGATTTCTTTTCCTTTGAGAGGGTTTTCTAAAAAAACTGCTAGAATAGTTTTTGGGTTTCAAAATTCTGTGAATATAAACACACTAAATGAATTCTTGAAGATAAACGGCACATATCACAACTTCGAAAACAACAACCTTCTATTCCAAAGCTAACAACTAATGTCAGGATTGTTGAAAGCAGACTAAAAAAATGCATTTTATCATGACAATAACTTGGGTTTCGCATTAAAGCATCACGCAGCACATTAGTCTTTTATCTTTAATAGGAAGAAAGAAAACGACTCAAAATTACTGCTACAAATGTAAACAAAAAATCCGCTTCATACTTGGTGGAGGGCGTTAATGACAGACTCATCGAGGAAAGTTTTGCGGATGAAGACTTAAATGCCATGCGCAGAAGTCACATGTCACGTACCTTTTACGTCACATGAATTGACCCCATTGATAAAACAGTTTTTTAGTCTTTTATGAGGGTAATAGTAAAAATTAAAAGTCTAAACAAAATATGTCTTACTAAAGAAAATTAATTCACGTTTAGCTCACGAAAACGGTGTATGTATTTTTTAGAAACATTTTTCGTTACTTTTATAATTTTTTAAATATTATTTGAAAATTTATGTATTTGAATTCTGCATAGCAAATACTTTATAATTTGATTTGCTTTTAATACTCTTTAAATAACTAAGTTTAATCAATTTTCTGAATTAACATCTACTTACTAAATTATGCAATTTCCTCCCCCCCCCAAAAAAAAAAATTAAATTCCGCTAACTATATGAAGGAATAGTATTTCAGATTTACTATTTCTTTTGCTCTATTTTTGCTTTACTTTTAAAAATAGAGCAAACAGAGTAAAATTATTCACTCAGTAAGTGTAATATTTTGTGATTATCATTTTATAAATACCAAACAGATTTCAAAATTAATTTTATCAAGAGCAAAAAATTATTACTGAAATAGAAAGTAATATATACAAAACTCGCTGCAGTATTGCTTAATTTTTTTTCCTAAATCTCATTACAAATGTTTTAATACTTCGAAAATATTAAATTAAGAATAATAAATTTTCTAGCACTGATGTAGAGATAAAATCTAAAAGTATTGGAAGTAATATATATCATATTGTGAGATCACCTGATTCAGTTACAAATATAGAAAAATCAGTTTTATAAATTGGCATAAAAACTGGCCCAATTATGCCATAGGTAGAGAACGCACATCGAACTGTGAATTTAAGGGATTGCAGTGGCCAAGCTATTGCATGATTAAGATTTTCAGTGTCCCAGAAACTCTAGATTTGTTTGGAAACATATCCTTGAAGGTTTAAATGCACCTTGTCATTGAACTAGATCCGATTAAAATCAATTCGCCACATTTAACCTTATTACCCTTCGTGCCTGCAAAATCAAATCTTTTTAAATCATCTAAATCATTGTTGTTGCTACTTATAGCACTTGCCATGGACAAGTTCCCGCTGATACAAATGTAGATTTAAGCCGAAAGGAGCGTCTCTTGTTTTGAAGTAGCGCCAAGCAGGGCCAAGAATAAGACTTTGGTACACACTCATCATATTTAATTGCACAGCCCCTTTTTACAGGGGGACACAGCTCACATATAGCACACAGAAGAACAACCGTGCCCAAACCAGGACTCCCAGAACACGAGGAAGACTCGATACTTCTATGCCAGAAAGCGGGCCATTCAAATCGTTCAATGGTGAATGATTAGAAATTTGTAAGGAAACAGAGCCGCATAAGAATTTGCATATTCACTTATAGATGGGCCTTTCCTATCTTTGATTGAAACAAATTTCCATAGTCACCAAGAGAAGGTTCTATATTGTGTAGATGGTATATGCGACGTAATTTTGAGCACAGACTTCAAATTGGTAATTCACATTTTACATATATTTAGACTATATGCAATATTTTGGGACACCGTATGTTATACAACAAAATACTCATATTGACGTATTTTATTCGAATATGTAATTATTAGACTCTGCATATCATGTGGGACATCCTGTACTTGCTCAACTACTTTACTAAATTGTGTAGCGTTCTATTGATACAGAGCCTTCTACCACAAAATACTCCAGCAATCTACCAATGATCTCGTTTTCTAACTTTGTGGAATTTTATTCCAAATTGACTGTCACAACCCACTCCGTGATTTCTGATATTATTCCATCCCATTGCTCCACAATATAAAGCTTCAAATTCTCTTTCCTTTTCAATATGAAATTATAAAATACTTTTCAGTGGAAGATTTCTGCACAAACATCATTATAGAAGAAAAGAGAAGGAGATAGAAGGGAAAGAAAACGTTCTTAGGTACCTCAAGAACGAGTCAACTTGTACTCGCTTAAGACAGGCGAGCCCTTGAGTAGAAATAGACTGCAATAGACAAAGAAAAAAACATTGATTTATTTCCCAAATGTACTCGACAAGCAATCTTTCAACATAAGTGGAATCTTTTTTATTGATACATTTAGAAACCCCTTTCTGCACCACTAAGTATCACACGAAGTTTACAGAAATAAGTACAAAAACATTACATAACGACATCACAGACAGAGCAGAATGAGAACAACCATGCCCGGACCGGAACTCAAACCTAGGACGCCCAGGTCATGGGGAAGACGTTACGGCTGTGCTAAGACGTCGACCATAAGTGGAATCAGTGGTTAAAGGACCCTACATATGGTTGGTGATATATCGGAAATGTAGAGCAGAATTTTGATATATTTCCAAGATTCTTTCTTAACACAGTTGTTTCTGAACATCGATGCCTTAAATTGATTATGGTAAAGATTCTGACCAAAAGTATGTGCAGTGATCACTCAACTATGAGAACTTCTATGCACCCAATCCTCCGACAATGAACTAATAACTGATGAATGAAATAATAATCCTTATCTCATATAAATATATATTTACTTTAGATTAATTAGGTATGTATTTTCAGTGAATCTCACATTACTGAGTACATTATAGACAATTCTGATTTATAAAAACTCTAAAAGTTTCATTCAAATTTTCATAATACGAATAATAAGTCTCGTTTACCATTAGACACAGCGATAATAATTTGACCAGAAGTATGTGCAGTGATCACACAACTATGAAAACTTTACACTGAAACCTACGACAATGAACAAGTAACTGATAAATTAAATATTAATCCTTATTTTATATAAATATGTAGCGGCAGCCTTATAAGCCAGATAATATCCTTCGAGCTGAAGGGTCCCTTTTGCTCGATCGGTATATTAGTCGGCTACAGACCCAAACGTAGCAGGCTCGTACCGCGACCTTCAATCACTACATTGGTGACCTTGACAACGCAACCTTCCGCAAAGTCGTGGCGCCATCTACCAGCAGCAAAATCGTCAGACTCATTTGACGAAAGTAAAAAACAAGCACAAAAAATTGTCAGACCCACTTGACGAGCATGCAGTAACTCGCCATAACACTTGGCACAATACAAAATTCTTTCTCTTCTTCGCCGACTCACTGGTGGGGAAGTACTATAGCGGCATCCTTATAAGCCAGATAATATCCTTCGAGTTGAAGGGTCCCTTTTACTCGATCGGTATATTACTCGGCTACAGGCCCAGACGTCGCAGGTTTGTACCACGACCTTCAATCGCTACAAATATATATTTATTTTAGATTAATTAGTTATGCATTTTCAGCGAATCTCACATTACTGAATACATTATAGACAATTAGCTGTATAAAAACTTTAAAAAGTTTATTTCAAATTTTTATAATACGAGTAATAAGCCCCGCTTACCATACGATACACAGTGATAATAATTCGCCTGAACTTTTGAAAGTTTAATCAATGTAATTAAAGACAGAAGCAAACATAATCACATACTGTTCAAAATCCAGTTGAAGTGACAGAACTGAATAGAAAATTACACAATTTAAAAACAAAAGCAATCATTATTGCTATAGAAATAAACTTCGTCCTCTTTAGGAAATCTTCCCAACCCTGATGATGCTTCTTTCAGAAAGAAAGACAAAAAATGCATTTAACCAGTCACGTGCATTCGACAATAGCCCAGAAAATCCTTAATCATTGCGTCGCTGTAATTTTATAGAGAAAGATGAAGGCACATACTCCTGCACAAAGAATCGCCCAGTGAATTCAAATGATTATTTTTACCCCCGCTCCTTTTAACAAACGAAACCGCCTTGGTTAAACTTCGCCAATATTAATCAACGGCGCTTCAGACTTCAGTCGGCGCCACGCGCCATTGCATTTGTTTCGCTCAGCAGATGCACATTATGGACTGTGATTAATAGTCCCCCAGCATAATGGGTCTTAGCATCTCTAAATTCGCAGGCGACGCATTAGGAAGTGTTAAAATGCTTGATCTTGGCAGAATTTAAATAAGCAAATATCTGCCTCTTTCTGAAGGGAAGGTGAGGACTCTCTCTCTCTTCTCCTTCTCTTAAATAGTGTAGAAAAAAATTGCCTTGTTTTAGATAGGATATCTGAATTTAAAGTTTTTGCAGGGGAAGAAATAAATGAAATGAGGTTTCTTTCTTTCTTTAACTTTTTCTTTTTCTATTTTTTTAAAGCTAGAGAGGATTCTTCCACCTTTTTTTTTTTTCTTCTTCCCCGTTACCTCCATGCGATCGAAAATTCATTACTTTCTTCTTACTTTTAAAGGATTTTTCAGTCTGAATAAACTAGATATATACGCTCTCGTTCTTTCTTTTGATTCTAACTGGGTAAAAGTAGGTTTGTTTTTCCTCGAAGAAAATCAAAATGTAGGTAAAGATGTGAGTCTGCATTAGTAGTGGCAATAAATCGTCTTTTGTGGAATTTAATTTTTTTTCTTCTTTTTTTCCTTTTCATCATTGCTTTTGCCTTTTAGGAAAATGTTCACAGATCCCTTGGAATAACATTAAGCATTTATAGTTTCAATACAAAGGGGGTATAGATTTTTCTTGCAATTTTTCGATGCATTTAATAATTTAGTTTCAAAATATGGTGTTTACAGTACATATTTTCACATTTCTTGGGAAATGAGTACTCTTAAACAAACAACGAAATATCCGCAATGGGCATTCGAAAGCCCTAAGCAATTCAAATTTGTTATGCTGTAGAGAACCAGCTATGATTATAAAATTTCGTTTCTAATTTTGAAAACTGTGCAAAATTGAAACAATTGCAGTGCCTTAACCCTTTATCTACTGAATTAGGTTGCCACCAATTTTACAATTTCATTTTTGAACCAGTAGTTAAGCTTTCTTGCAGAGTACTCCCAGAAAACTGAAAAGAAAAGTTTTAATTATTAGAAATATATTAATTAATTAAACTATTAATTAAATTATTAATTGAATATTTTCATCCCTAACTGTAGCTTATATTAACTACTTGCTATTTAAGTTATATTCTCCATGTTCTTTAGAATACCATTGGCAAAAATAGCCATTTTACGAAGATATAATCCAGATTTAAATGGTACTTTTAAGTACCGACAGTAAATAATGGATTAAACAGATTACTTATAGTAAAACAATTAAATTGTGATACATGCGGTAACTAAAATTTTTCTTTAAAGTTTAGCGAATGGAGTTAAATCATAAAATTTGTAATTGTAATTTGATTCCCTTTTGAATATCTAAGTCAAATTTTTGAAAAATGCCAATCAAATCCATATATTTTGCTTATTTTGTATGAATTCTTTTCAGTTGAAGATTCTTTAACAATTTCTTATTTCTTTTTCTCTCATCTTTGACTTATTTCTCTAGCGATGTGACATCAAGAGTTTTCTATATTTACGAGTAACTAGGCATTTTATTATATCGTTAATTTTTTTTTTTCAGTTGAAAATTCGTCAACAATATCTTATTTCTTTTACTCTCATCTTTGTTTTATTTCTCTAGCGATGTGCCATCAAGAGTTTTCTATATTTACGAATACCTAAGACATTTTATCATATCGTTAATTTTTTTTTTCAGCTGAAGATACGTCAACAATATTTT
>JAOUZG010005720.1:513923-523976 GCA_026289955.1 Argiope argentata | reverse complement strand
CTCGCTATGTGCAATCAAGAGTTTTCTATATTTACGAATACCTAAGGTATTTTATCATATCGTTAATTTTTTTTCAGTTGAAAATTCGTCAACAATATCTTATTTCTTTTTCTCTCATCTTTATCTTATTTCTTTAGCAAAGCGCAATCAAAAGTTTTCTATATTTACGAATACCTAAGCCATTTTATTATATCGTTTAATTAAATAATCTCCAATTAAAAAACGTGCTTCGACTATGGTGTTATGAAGCATTAAATACTTGAAAGATTTCAATCAAATCCTTACATTATACTTATTTTGTAACTTTTTTTTCAGATGAAGATTCGTCAAGAGTATGTTGTTTCTTTTACTCTCATCTTTGTCTTATTTCTCTCGCGATGTGCAATAAAGAGTTTTCTATATTTACGAATACCTAAGATAGTTTATTATATCGTTTTATAAAATACTCCATTTTAAAAAGGCGTGTTGCATATGGTGAGATAAAATGCCAAATTTTTGAAAAATGTCAATAAAATCTATACGTTTTACTTATTTTGTATGCATTTTTTTCAGATGAAAATTCGTCATCAGTACTGCATTTTTTAAAATAATAGTAATAAGTAAATAATGCGTGTGGCATATGATGTTATTGAATACCTATTAAATTATATTGTTTTGACCACGAACAAAACTTTGAGTAGGAGAATAAATTAATTTTCCTTGTAAAAATTAACTTTTTACTTTGTATCAATTGTTTTTACGGACTGTAAGTTTTAATTTCTGCAATTATATAACAATTCAGATAATAATTTTAAATCATTGCGTTGAAAGATACGTCATGTATTTGTCTCTTCTCATAATAGTTGCATCAATTAAGTTAGATCGCAACTTCTTTCATACATACAAAAATCCTTAACTCTTTGCTAAGCATGTAAAAATTCATTAAGTGTGGATATTAACAGTTTGTTGCAACGATTTTTAGTAATCAAATATTATAGTATTCAAAAGAAATTAATGATGGCTATTCCAAATTATAAATAAAATTTAAAAGACATTTTTTAAAATTTGTATTTTGAATCGTTATAAAATTTATATTTACCTATACATATATTTCTGCAATGAAAAAAGAATGATAATTTATAGGATTGTTTCTGAAATATCTTAAGTATTGACATAATTATTTTTTCACCAATGCTTGCATCGTTCTATGTAACAAAAGAAATTTCATAAATTCAAACAGAAAAAGATAGTTCAGAAATTCATTTTCTGGATTTTGCAAATTTATAAACTCTTGTACACTTATTATTCATTTTACAAATGCAATGACACAGATATTCTGAAATTAGCCTTTACCTACAATTACAAAAATGTGTTTTATTAGTTGTATCAATTTATATTCAATTCATTTGTAAGAATATTCTGGAATTAGTCTTACCTGTTATTACGAAAATTGGATTTCCCTATCCCTTTCATTTTACAAGAGAAAGTATTTAAAATTTAAAGACATTTATATGCATAAAAATAACAACTGGCAACAACACGGATGAAAATAATCAATGAGGTAATAGATTTGAGTTTCCGACGGAACTAACACCCTTTCCGTGGCTTAGGGGAGGTTGAAACAAATTACCGCACCCTCACAAACAGATCAAATTTCTGGTTTACCCACCAGACCATTCATCAGAAACGGCGTGATGGATTAGCAAATCATGCCGTGGAATGTGAGTTGTCAGGAACCCTGATAGTCTCGCATTTTAAGGGGACTATTTCCAAATTCCACATTTAAAAAATATCTGAAATTCCATTTTCTTCAAAGGTGTAATAATAAGTCCAAAGCCAATACTTTTGAGCCATATTTACAACATGCTATAAATGAAAGGCTGTATTAATGCATTATTAATAATACATTCATGTCCATAAACAAAAGATAATTAAGAGTCACGTGGAAATTGAATTTTGAAATACACAAATCACCTGCAAAATGACTACACAAAAAGCATCAACAGTCATGTGTAAATTGCAGGAACCACTAGAGAACACGATAGTACGCCATAATGAGGAGAGTGTAAGAGAGTGATGTCTAAGGCAGATGTTCTCAAAAAGTGGGTCGCAATCCCCAGGGGTGTTGCGAGATGTGTCCAGGGGGTTCGCGAGACGTGGAAGAAAAGTTTAAAGAAAATTAATCTATTGCTGTAGTTTTCATTAAAAAAAAAGAGTATACACAAAGCTTTTAATACACATACACGCTAGTTTTTGTGTTCTTTTAGTTAATGGGATTTATGAGCTTGCTTGGAATTAATCAATTTTTTAATGTCTAGAATGAGCTTTGTAAGAAACAAGACAATGTCATTTTCCAGTGTCAAACGCTTTCTTGAATTTGTTTTTAAATTTACCATTATGGAGAATCATTGCTCACAGTTGTAATGAGTAGAAAATGGCATCAACGTTTTTAATGCTCTTGTGGACAGTTCTGGGTATTCCTTTTTAATACGTATTCAAAATGTGTCGATATAAGCTATGTTAAAAGTTACTTTAACTGACTGATCACTTAAAATCTCTATCAGTTGATCATGTTGATCTTAACTCAGCTTTTGTTACGGATTGCTCACTGAATGTATTGACTATTGACACAACCTCTCTCCTATCCTTAACTGGAATGTAATCTGTAAACTGTTCAATCAAAGTTTAGAGATTAGATGATACTAACAAGGAGCAAGATGAAGTGTCAAGGGATGTGGAGCCAATACCCGACACATACTCTACTAACTCTTGAATACGGGTCAAATTTTTAAAAACTCCTTCCAAACTTTAGACAGAGTTAAAACTTTGGGGGATCGCCAAAATACTTAGTCTAAAAAGGGGGTCGCAATGTCTAAAAGTTTGAGAACTCTGGTCTACAAGGAATACAAGCAAAGAAGTAAAATTGTTCCCAAGCGCTTTTTAAGCCTTTCATTACAATAACCGAATAGTTATGACACAAAGGAGGCATTTAGATAGTTTTTAGGTGGTAGAATTATCGACATTCTTGAATGTGGACGTATCCAACTGGAAGTATCTGAGGAACTTGAAATCGTCTACAGGCTTTGACAACGATTCCAAGATGATGGCAATGCAAGTAGACGTTACAGCACTGGTCGCCCCCGAGTTACAAGGAAAGGTATTTGACAGAAAGGTATTTATAAGGAAAGGTATTTGACAGTTATTGCCAAATGAAACATACGGGGCACAGCATCAAACCTGTCTCGACAGCTTTCATACACTGGTAAGATAGTATAGAGGTAAGCTGTGCTCAGACGTTTAGGTCAGATTTAGGTCTATATACTCTTAGGCCTATTAGATACAACTCAATGTCGCCAGGAATAGAGAGCTTGTATTGTGAACACCGCGACAGTAGGCTTGTGTGAAGTTTTCCGACGAAAGCAGGTTTAGCTTGCAGTAAAATTCTCAGCATACTTTCATATGGAGATCGCCAAGTACCCGTTAACACCAATAGAAAATTATTGAACGATACCATTAATGTGGTGCAAGATTGCTCGTTTAATGAGGAATGTTTCTAGGCTCAGAAGTGAACTGCATGTTCAAATTTGTAAAATGACTGGCCAAATCTATCTGGATGTCATTCTGGAACAGGATGTATGTTTACTTAGGGGCGCCATGAACCCAGAATTCTTGTTTATGGATGACAATGCCTGTCTTCACCGTGAAAATATCATAAACGAATGCCTTCGATCGGAGGATATTATCCGCTTGGATTATCCAGCATTCTCACCGAACTTGAATCCAGTATTGCATGAGGAAGACATGCTTGGCTGACGAGGTGCAACCTTTCAACCACTTCCTACATTTCTACCGGAACATCTAAGAGCATTGCTTGATGAGTGGTGTAACATTACCCAAGATCAGATTGATAGCATGCAAAGGCGTATAACGGTTTATAATGCATTGTCTGGGAGACATACTATTGTTACGTTTTTAGCGTAATGGGTTCGGATTGAATGGACTTTACTTGAGGACAGCACAAACAAATTTATTTACAGCTATTTACAGGATGACTGATAAAGTAAAACTTCAGATAAACACAATCCAGCAGTCAATAGTCACTAACAGCGTCAATACAAGCCTTACGCACAATAAACACAGACTACAAAACAGATATCGTATAGCACAGCAACAGTACATCACAACGAGCTAAATTATACATTAACTACAAACGCAAAGAGATCACTAATAACAAGCGAGAAAAGTTATCCGCTCGTTCAACAACTCACTACTATTTCGAGAGGAACTGCCAGACTTTAGCACCCCGTGCCTTATATAGCCGAGCGAGTGAGCACACGAAGCTTCGGAAAACACCACGAGCGATCCAGCGGCTACTAGAACATTCCTTTCGCCAAACCAAACTAGCTGGCGCCAAGCTCTTTGTCAAACGTCGCCAATCACTCTCTCCTTCCGTGTGCTTTCATGGCGTTCGCCCGCTTGTTACACTATGCATTAACCATCATGTAAACATGTAATATTAGATTTTGTAAATATGAGCTTTATTTTTGGTAATTTGCTGGAGGGAGCAAAAAATCGTAATTATTATTAATGATATCAAACATACAGTATCTTTTTTGCTCTTTCCCTTTTATTTAATAAATAGGCTTTACAAATAAGTAACATTTAATTTGCTACTGCCTCTTTCTTTTCCTAAGCTAACATTATCCTTAATTTATGGGCATGAGTGTAGTTTAACAATTAAATGTATTATCCAGTATAGAATCAAAAATATGCATAAAACTAAATGAATTATTGATTATTTTAATAAATTATTTGTCTCTTAAGAAAGAAAGACTTGGAATTAAGAGCTGAATGTTCCCACGTTGGTTTAAATTTGAAAACTTAAACTCTAAATGCATTATTCGCTATTTATTTCTGGTAAATGTTCTTCTATATTTAAATGATCATTTAAAAAAAGTTTCTTTACCACTTTTTTACGCTTTTATAGTTTGATAATTTTAACTGTAGTTTTAGTTTTAAATAAAATTATTAATTGTACGTATGTTTGGATTTTATGTATGTAAGTATGAGAAAATTTTTTGATAATATTCCAAGGATAAGAGGGAATTTAAGATATATTCGAGAGTGGTATCTTAAATTTTCAAACAAATTTCTTTTAGATTATAAACCAAATATCAATTGAAATAAGCGTATCATAATTTCTTCGAAAAGTTATTTTTTATTTGAATTAAAAGTTGGTTTTGTCCTAGCAATAAATAAATCGAATTCAGGTTAGATTCTCAAAATACTTTCGAATACAGTTACAGTTATATATACGGCAAAAAGACATAAATATGTCGATTAGAATTCCATTCAATCTTCTTGTAGAGGTCATCAAACGAAATAAATGTCAAATAGTGATAGAGAAAGGCGTGGTTCTTTCCGCGCTGGGTGGACTTCATTCGGTAGTGACAAATGTTAGAAATATTGTCATTTGTTTCAAATGATGAATGGCGATTTCCCGAAATATCTGGAGAATAATAAATGTTTGTAAGGGAATTGGCGACTTTTGGGGAGAAGAAAAAACTTGATGTAAAAGGTTGTTCTTTTTATTAATTGGAAAGAGCAAAGGAAAAACAATTAATATTTTAGTTGATATCTAAAGTA
Source organism: Argiope argentata (assembly GCA_026289955.1). NCBI lineage: Eukaryota > Metazoa > Arthropoda > Arachnida > Araneae > Araneidae > Argiope > Argiope argentata. The sequence continues at coordinate 518,351 of JAOUZG010005720.1, read as the reverse complement.
AAAAGTTATTTTAAAAGATGGTTTTATCTATGAATAATAAATAGAAATTTCTTAAACTTTTAAAAAGATTAGATTGAAGAAAAAGGACAATTAGAAATTTGGGGTAGTATTCAAAATACGCCTTATGATAAAATAAAGAATTTCACATTGAAGCTGATAAGCATTATTTCCCCCAATTTATTTGATCATAACATATGTGGTTGTTGTTACTTATGGCACTTGCCTATGAATAAGCCCCCCTCTGACACTGCTGCAGATTTAAGCCGAAAGGAGCGTCTCTTGTTTTTGAAGTAGCGCCAACTAGGGCCAAGAGTACGACTTAGCTACACACTCACCACATTCGCTTGCACAACCCCTTTTTACAAAAGGGCACGTTCCCACGTCTCACAGATAGCACACAGAATAACAGCCATGCCCGAACCAGGACTCGGACCCGGGACACCCAGAACTCGAGGAAGATGTGCTACCTCTGTGGCAGAAAGCCGGCTTAAAACATATTCATAACTAAACAAATCAATTAGCCTTTTATAAAATCAAAAATGCTCCATTAAACGACTAATCTAAGACAATTATTTACAGTTTCTATTTTTTTTATCTGTATGAAAGTTTTATTTAAAAATAGAATATATTATCCTTTGGTTTTAGTAATTCACCTGGTATATAATATCTAAATATTAATTGAACTATATAATAATCTAGAATTTTAAGATTAGACAAAACAAGGTATTAAAAAAAGTAATGCAAAAAATTGTCGTGTCTTAACCAAAATTATTTGCTTATGTTAGTAAAGAAAGATTTGTAGATACAACTTACGTGAATGAATACACTGTTAGATTTAATTTACTAACTCGACCGATCACCTTTTTCTCCTCCTCACTATTTCAATAAGATATGAACATTCCAAAGCTTCAAATCCATTATTTGCTGATTTGAGTAGAATATTGCAGATAATAGAATAATATTGTAAAGTATAATGTATAATGTTATGCAGTGTATTATAAAATGTAGAAATATCGCAAATGCCATTTAGCTTGTTGGGCTTTAGAGATGGATTTATGTTTGCTAAACTTTGTGAGGCTTGTAACTCTCACTTACGGAATATTAATTTTCTTCTATTATAGCTCATTTTTTTAAAAAAAGGTCCGCAGTTAATTTACTAAAATATTATTCAGATGAATAATATTATAGATATGGATCAGTTGTTATTTATTGTTGTGCTTAAAATCGATTATTGTCACACATCTTCAAACTGTAAAAGTCAGCCTCTTTGGAAATAAATTACAATGTCAAATTTGTTCTAAATGTAGTTGATTACCAGGCTTTAAAGTAAAAATTGTTTCCTTTTGCTCCTATGTTTACTGAATAATAGAGATGATACATGAACTATTGATATCTGGATGGTATGAAGGATTTGCATCAGAAAAAAGAAAGAAATAAAACAAATTATGACAGTTAGAAAAAATATTGAAGGATGGTAAGTCATACTGATGATTGGAAACAAAAAATTTCATTTCTAAAAACTTAATTAAAATAATTTACCTTATATTTAAAAATTTAGGATATTATGGAAAAAAGAAAATTTTAAGGCAATTTCTTAATAAATAATTTAGCATCACTGCTGATTTTTGAGGTCACGATCCACCAGTATCCATGACTCACCCTCCCCCTTTTCTGTGCCGGCATCATGACATAGGGGTAGTTTGTCTTCCTCGTGATCCCGGTTCGGGCATGGTTGTTCTTCTGTATTCTATCTGTAAGGTGGAGGAATTTCACTCCCTGTAATAAGGGCCTGCACAAGCTAATGTAATGAGTAAGTACAAAAGTCGTGCTCTTGGCCCTAGTTGGAGCTACTACAAAACCAGATACGCTGATTAGGCTTAAATCGCTGGCTACCTACTCGAAATTGACCATGGTAAATTCCATAAAAAACAACAATAACAATCCTTTTTCTCATATTAGAATTTATGATTCTGTTGCGAGCCGTTCTGTTTTCACTGAGACTCTCCTTATCTTATGGCTGACAGTCTTTGATTTTTTATGCAAATCAAGCGTCTGCTAAAACTTTCAAAATGCTCTCAGCACTTACGTGAGCATACGCTACAATGCTACTGAATACATAGTATTAAAAGCGTCCAACGAGTTACAACACATCCATGAACAACAGAGGATGCCCACCCCCCATCAGGAATCACACAGCCTGGGGAGTGCAATATCATCGTCCAGCTTGATCATACGTGCACATGACCTTATCAAGAACAAGCTTATTAAATATATTCGATTTTCTGTACATTTAAGAAGATGCAGGCTTCTCAAGCACCTCGAACTGTGTAGTAATTGTGATGCAGGGTGTATCCCCTGATACCTGTATATGTTTATTCTTTTTTTTTTAAATTTTTTTTCATCTGATAACATTGTAAAAAATAAGTATTTATTATTCGATCATTTTGTTTACCTTGAGCATTCGTTATCTAAATATTGATTCAGTCAGAAATGAGTAGTGGAATAAAATCCTCTATAATTCCTAGATTAATCATTAGATGATTGTTCGAATCCTTTCCACCACTCTTGAGAGAAGATCAATCTTCTGTGCACATTTTTTTAGAGAAAAATTCTCTGCAAAGTCTCCCAATTTCAAAGATTCCACTTTCGAGCTTTTATTTAATTCCTACTCTTAGTTCACACTTTCCCTATATATATCTTGTTCAAATTTTCAATCGTTAACAAAATACTTTTTATTCATCCAATCAAGTTCAAGTAAATTTTTTAAAACCTGTAATGGAGCACATTTGAAGTTAATATGGTTTTTTCAAATATTAATTCATTCATTAATTGAAAACTAACTTTCTCGTCCAAAATCTTCATTTCCCTGTCGCCAAATAAGAAATGAATTCAGTTTGTTTTTTCCCCCGGCCAATGAGATTAGACTTAACATGTTTTCGGCCGATTATTTCAAACGATTCTGTTTATTTTCATAATTATTCATGCATTTAAAATTAAACATTGTTAAATAATTGATTTTTCGGATTCATTTTCAAGTACTTTGGAATAAAAATAATGCAGAATAAAGAGAATTACAAATTTCTAATCTTTATTGCATCACCTGAACTAGCGACTAATTTTCTGCAACTAATTGAAACCAATTTTTCGATAAATTATTTATAGCAAGTGTAATTATTAGGCCATGGTTGCCTTGTTGATAAGGTGTTGGATTCCCATCCGTTGGGGTGCAAGTATGAACGCTCACTACGGAGACTGTGTGTGTGTGTGTGTGGTGGACGCTAAATCTGCCGTGGTCTCAAATTTTTCCATATCTAAAGTAATACCACTGTCGGTACTGGGTTAGAGGTTTTTTGTTGACCTTAGTAGGAATTAAATGAATTTTTTTAATATTATTTATTTTATACAAAAACTCACTACATCTAACTATACGATTAGCTGAAAGACCCCTAGAAATAAAACTTTGACATGCCCTTCTTCTTCAACTATTACACCAATTTGCCAGTTTTTTTTTTTTTTGCAATGATTTTTTTTTTCATTTTGTTTGCATAACTTCCTAATTTAACATTCAGTACAGTGTGGAATAATATTTTATTTGATGTTATAAGGTATAATCAAAAAAAGTTGTTGTTTTTACTAAATTAAAGTCATTAATACGATGATTTAACAGCTGGTTGCTAAAGCAACTACCCAGACGGTAAAATCCATCGCAAAATATTGCAATTATTTTCACTCTATTTTAGCCACACATTATTGTGTTTTATATTATTCAATGCTCAAGAATATTATGAAATATTAAAAGTATTGTTTTTGATATCGTACAATATTATGCAATATATACATGCTAATGGGATAATTTATATTTTAAAATTATGGATATTTACTGAACGAACTGGAAATACTTTATCCATGAAAATATCCATATTTCATGGAACCATCAATGTATGTACTACATAGAAATTTATGTGTTGATATTTGTTTTGTTAACCCAACCATAAATATGCAACTTCCTCGATACGGAAGAATAATGTGCGTGCCGAAAAATATGCGAAAGATCAAAAAGAATTTATTTTTGATGATGGCAATATACATCAAAAGAAAATTACCGAAAGGCTTGAAAACCAATATTTCCAAAGCTGTTAACTTATCTTTTTTCCATAGGATGGATGTCAAAACAAGCAGGTGTTTTACTCATGTAAATGTCTGCTTGTTATCTAAAGAACAAGCATCTGCTTCAAGGAGCCGATTGATATTAATTTATTAAAAATGTTATACAGCATTATCAAAATATTAAATTTTTGTTATCCATGCTACCGTAACAGAAAGGAGAGTAAAATGTTCAAAAAGAAATCTTTCAAGAAAAAACTTGGATAGATAAATTTATAAACAGATTGATGCTGTTAATTTTATTTTCTTTATATAATACTTTTT
>JAOUZG010005720.1:492001-510188 GCA_026289955.1 Argiope argentata | reverse complement strand
TGAGTTCATATATATATCTATTTCTATCACATAGCATATTGAGTTCACATATATCTATCTATCTACCTATCACATAGCATATTGAGTTCACATATATCTATCTATCTACCTATCACATAGCATATTGAGTTCACATATCTATATCACTATGCATATTGAATTTTATCAAGATATTTAGCAATTAAAATGTAAATTTTGAGATAAATCTGTAAAAGAATTGATATTCAAGAAACTTTTGGGGAGATCATTCCTGAAATTTAAAATATGTATGGGATTTCACTCCTTTATCAAATTAAATTTACTAGGCATAAATCATAGAGAGACATTCTTTTTATCATGTCAGAATTTGATGCTGTTTTTGGGATGAGGTTTTTGGTGTAAACACAAATCAGTAGGCGAAAAATAATCAACAAAAATCTTTAGGAGAAAAAAAATGTTACTATCTGCCCGAGTTTCTGGAAAAAAATTCATCTTTTAATAACGTGTTGCCATTACACTTACGAAAGCTCCGATTTAAAAAAATAATTAAGGACTACACCAAATAAAACCCAGAAAAATGTCATTTTGAGCACGCGATTATAGGAAATGAAATAAATAGGGAATGTGATACTTTTTTAAAACAATCAACGCGAGGAGACGAACTTACAGGAGAGAAAGTATTTTCAATCGTTTGCAATACTAAAGTGCTCATTCAATGAAACGATTAAAATGAATAAAAATATAATTGAACTCGCACGAGCACGTGGTGCTTGGCCGTTCAAGAAATGCCGTTCTGACATGATACATTGAAATATGCACAGCAGATTTCATTTTAATATTTTATTTTTGTCTAGTTTTATCATTTCTCTATAGCCTAGAATTTGTCAACACTGGCCAATGAATTAGCAAGTTGCGCACAAATGTCCTCCCGTGGTAAAAGTATGCAAAATTTGTTAATGAAGCAAATAAAACATCATCGGAATATAGTATAAGCAAGTATGAATTTCACGATAAACTCAGTAGAACAAGAAGAATAAGATATTTCACTATTTAAAGAAGGTCTTATTGTTTGGATTCGTTTAACCACGATTGTAAAGACATAACATAACGCCATCAGAGGCCCCGGTGCCTATAGCGCTAAGTTATCAAACCAGAAGGGAGAAAAAGAGAGAGAGAGAGAGAGGACACATTTGTTTAAGGAAAAAAAAGTGACGATACAGCATTCAGGAATTTCCAGAGAGAATACCATTGGTGTAAATCTTACATGAATCTGTTCAATTTTTTCTGAAATTATAACTGGATAGAGGGGACAAGCATACTGAAACAAATGGTGATTATGGGCTGAACTTACAGGGGAATTAGATTACCAGCTGAAAAGGGGAAAATTGACAAATTAAATTATGAACATATGTATGGCAAATGAACAATCACTATAGAGTCAGAAATACGTAGTTTCCATCTGGGTCCTGGGGTCTTGATTTTCATCATGAGATCTGCACTTTTGAGGGACTTTTTAAGTTATAATTTTGGCTGATTTTCACAAGGACAGCAGAACGCACTTAGTTTTCGAAAGCAATCATTCTACAGGTGTTTAGAAGACGGTCTAATCTTTGTCCAATACATATAATTATGGTTCGAATACAACTCATTATACTTCGACTGACAGAAATATTCAAATAAGATTCATGTCCACCAAATATTGCACTAAGATTTGCAATGGATGTTTATGAATTCCCATAATGAAAAATCTCATTTTTGTCGGTATTGAGAATTCATTTACGGTTGCGTCCTGAAGACGAAACTGGACATCAAAGGCCTGGATACAGATTATGTTGTAAGTTGAATCATGCTATAACTTGTTTCTCACTGATGAAAGATCTTAATTTCGAAAAGAATCCTATACTTAAAGTCGCTGACTTCGCCAACGGGCTGTTCTATGAAATGCGCCTTAAGAAACAACAATGAGCCGAATCATGATGTTTTGATCACATTAAGAACAAGTAACTAAAAAAAAAACAAATTTTTAAAAACCAATTCCTACTTTTGATATTAAGAAAAGTTTAGAAAGTTAAGAAATTTTTTATTTTAGTTACTTTTTATTAAATAATTTCAATTGTTTTTCTCGTGTTCCGCTTTACTACGGAAAGCCGGGGTGCAGTAATTTGAGGTTTTGGATGCCTGAGAACTGGAATAATGATTACCTTTGACTCAGTACCCAGAGTGGTATAACTCCCAATATGAAGAACTTTGTGACCACGTTCGAACTCGCAGCACAAGGGATACGATTCCAACGCCCTATCAACCCGACTAACCCGACCTAACAATTACAACTATAAAGAACTACTATAAAGGAGAGGAAATTAGTTTTTAATTAATTAATAAAAATATTGAATGAATATTTGAAAAAACTGGATTAACATCAAATGTCATTAACTACAAATTTAAAAAATGTACTTGAACTTGAGTATATGAATAAAAAGTTATTTACTAACGATTGAAAATTTAAACTATATATATATATATATATATATATATATATATATATATATATATAGGGAGAGTGTGAGCTAGTAGTAGGGATTGAAAAAAAGTCAGAATGAAACATTTGTTGAGACAATGGGAACGAATTTTCACTTATATTGTTATTAGATACGTTGAAAATATTTTAATTAAAATTAATAAATTAAGCTATAAAAAAATTGTCAAAATTTCAAAGCTCTTAAAAATTGCCATTGAAAAAAATAGTTTTTAAGTTTTAAAATGTTGCAAAACTCCTTTTTCAATAGTAATATTTTCGGAAATTATTTTGAAAATCACCGAAATTTAAATTAATTCATTTATTAATTAAAATTCTAAATAATTTTTTAAAAAATAATCCAAGTTCACTTTTTATCATTCGAAGTATCTATGTTCTAAATAAACAATATTGCTACAAGCAGTTTCATCTTTATTATTAACAAATAAAATAGTTATTTTTTATCAATCAAATAGCATTTTCACTATATAACTGCACGAATTGAGCTAAATCTAAATTTAATGCTAAAGCTAACTTCTCCAAATATTGAATTTCAATAAATTTTCTTTATATTGAAAATCTTAAAGTAATTTACAAATTTTATTTCTTTAAAACTTTTTGGTGATATAAGAAAAGTATATAATAACATCAATTTTTCTATTTAAAAATTCAGTTAATGTCCATCATTAAGAATGAATTCATGACATTATTACAAAACTTTGAAGCCTATCATTTGCTTCTGTAATAAATCACATAATTTCAATACAAGGGATCATTTTCAGAGAAGGTAGAAAAAGAAATCTTTTTCCCTCCCTCAAATACTTTGATGATTCATTAAACTTCCCCTGCCAAATAGTATGGCAACATAAGTTTTCAAACAAGTTCTAGATTCCTATGAATGAACCTTAATTAGACTTGCACAGTCTAATTAATGGTTAATGATAATCATTAAGCTGGTAGTGAAATATCGATTACTAACTAATTACTGAAACATTTCATGTAATGTAACAATAGTTATTTTTAACAACCTTCCACGTTTCATACATTTTAAATTGTAAATTGCATGTTCTGAGAGTAGTGATCTATGTTTCTTATTTATTACAAATGCAAGTATCTAGAAAGAATAATCAAAATTATTTTTTCCCGAAACTTATTTTTTTTGTGGTAGAAAATGACAGAAATGTAAAAATAATATATTTGAACTTTAAACGAGCAATTCTTTTTCATGTATAAATTTATTTCGTGTATCTCTCAAACTGCTCCAACGGCAGATATCAAATTTTACATTTATGTAATGTTTTGCTTTTTACATTCATCAATATATTGGTAATTCTCCTGAAAAAAATTAAATTTTATACACTGAAAAAGGCTTTTTATATACAACTATTAGTATAAGTATATGTCAGCGTCCTGGTCATAGGAGTAGAGCGCCTTCATAGTGTTCTGGGCGTTCCGGGTTTGAGTCCTTGTTAGGGCATGGTTGTTCTTCTCTTGATCTGTGAGGTGTGTGAATGCCCTCCCACCGTCTTTAAGAAGGGGCTGTGCAACGAGTGTGTATGTCATCCTTATATGATCTAGAAGCAGAGCCCTACTTAGCCTAATTGAGGCCCTTGGCAAAAACAACTGTACGACCCTCCTATATACTTTTTTGTCTTTTAAAATCAATGTTAAAAAATAGTTCATCAGAGAAGGAAACATAAAATAAAACTTTAATTTGATTTGGAGGCCCCATCTGATGTGGGGTCACAGGGCAACAGCCGGGATCCATATACCCTTGCCTTAGTCAGACTCTGACTAGAATACAGACATCAGCCCTCGGGTGCTCGACGGTGCATACCCTCAGAAGCTACTGCACCTCTCTTTTCGTTGTATAATCAGCATAAGTATATTTAAATTACGATCCGAAGTGTTGACATTGCAGTACAATGTAATTTGTCGCAAAAAAATGAGCAACGCGTGCGGATCCTTGGTTCGAGTCACACTTTCTGATATATTTGTATTTAAAAGTGTTTATATTTAATAATTTTGTTTTTTAAATTTATCTATATGAAAATCAGAAAAAAGGCGATTTTCCAAGCAAAAAACTATAAGAACCTTTCTCAATCTACTCTCTTGTCGACAATATCATATACAGCGCCATCTAGGATCGGATTTCTCCATTATAAAATAAGTACTACTTCTAAAATTTAAGTAATGATAGATAAACCGAAAAATGAATGCTGCGATATAGGTTTCGAATAACTTGTTATACTAAGAGTATTCATGTATTTAGGACCACTATGATAATCCAAAAGATAAAAGTGGTTCATTGATGGTCCCTAAGAAGCACATTTGGTGTTCAGTGGAGTATTTAAGGGATCGTTCCTTTTGAAGTGCCTAAACTTGAAACCTGGACAAAATATGAATGCAGACTTTTAATGTGAACAATTAGATCGATCAAATCAATTTTTAAATGAAATGTATCCTACGATGATCAACAGAAAAAGTGTTATTCTGCAATACGTTAATACAAAACAGCAATGTACAAGACTAACCCAGAAAAAAAATTATGAATTGAAATGGCAGGTATTGTCTCACCTACCATACGTTCCCGATATTGCGCCAACAGATTTTTATTAATTCCGATTCCTTCTATGATTTTTAAATGACAAATATCAAAATTAAGATAATATTTGAAACACCATCTGATATTTTGTTCAAGTAATAATTGATTTTTATCGATACGCAAATGAAAATTGGTGCAATAAATGGTAAAAGTTATTAATAACTAGGGATATTACATTTTTTTAATTTAGTGCTGAAAGATGACATATTTTTCAATCTTCCCAATAATTTCAAAAATTACGGAACATTAAGATAAATTGAAAATGAACTACAAAAATATACTTTAGAAAAATAAAACAATGCAAATTAAATAAAAGAAGATAATTATAAACATTTCTTAACTATTACTAAGTTTAAGTAATTATACTTTCTGTTGATTAGTATAATAACTAAAAAGAAGCAAGTAAAAATAAAATATTACTGTGCTCTCTCTTAACATTTTATTTGTATATGACAAAAAATATCTAAATTTTTAATAGATTGTTAAAACCATCGCCTTAAGTGGATTAAACAAAAATACATTTTAAGAAAATTTAAGATACAAGACCTTTTTTGTAAAGATCTCAAGCGTTAAACAGTAACAAATTTTATTTAGCTATAAAAAAGATAAAAATGGAAATGTTTATATAAATAGAAAATAAATTTTTAAACGAATTGAAATAATTATTTCGTTTTTGATTTTTTTTACTTCATTTTCTTATGTCTATTTTAAAGGAATATTTAAAAGAATATTTTTTTGCATCGGAGCTTGTTTAAATGATATCAAAGAAAAAATAAACACTTCGAAAATTTCCCCTATTTACTCATTTAAATAATTTTTTTAGCTTGTTGCAGTTGATTCTTTAAATAAATATTCCGGGCCACTTGAGTATTGTTTTTCATTTCAGTTATTTAGTTCTGAATTTTTATGTCAGGTTTTTAGATATTTGCCCTGAAGCTCTGCTATTAAATATATTTATTCTTTTTTTAAAATAAACATGAAAAGAATGATCTTTTCTTTTATTATTTTTAAATACAACAGTGGATGTTGAAATAAGAATAAAATAAACAATTTGATAAAAAAAAAAAAGACAACAAAGCATTGTCGTGAAATGTAGCTATATCAAACTTTAAATTTGCTGAATTTCATTTGAAATTAATGTTTTAAATAAGAATGTTTTTTGCCATCATTTTTCAGTAATTATTCTTAAACAAACCACAGCTTTAATACTTCTTTTTCATGATTTGAAAAATGTGCAAAAACATTTATGACTATGAATTCAGAATTATCTAGTTGGTATCTCAAAATTAGTAAGAACAGAAACTGATATTCAAACTGGTATTAAGGAAGATTATAAAATTTACTAATTGACTAATTTATTACCGTATATCATTGGGTAGAACAGTACTAGCTGGAAGAAAACTAAAGGTTTCCTTCTATAGTTATTTCATTAACCAATATTTGTAAAAATTGGTAAATATATCCTGTAAGGGATTTCTCACTCTGCTAGGATAAATATTTTCAATACTTACGTATTATACCGTCTTCGCCAACGGTCGACAACCGTTTAGTAACTCATTGGCGAAGGATTTAAATTTGGCGATAAAGATCAACGGATTACACCATTGCCGGATTCCATAATTGGCTATTTAGCAACTCATTGGCGATGACTTCAAATTTGGCGATAAAGTTGGACGGTATAATACATAAGTACCATCTTTTCATCCAAATAGCACGTAAGTGTGAATCGGCTTCAACTAAAAGTCATTTTAAAAGATACTTTAACTCTCCTTGTATTAAGGCTACAATCAAAAACAACACCACGGACATGTACTATGATTCATATTTCTTTCATAATAAGACTGACCAACAAAATATTTCACTTTTCTTTTCAAACACAAAACCTGGACTCTTGGACCCATCAGATAATGAAACATGAGAGCTAAAATAAATCTAATAAAGAAGGATTCAATAATTCTTTCAAATTATGTAAAAAAAAGCAATTGCTTGTTGAACAGCAGATCTTCTCATACCTAGAATACATGAGAGGTTACATAATACATATTCCCTGGTTACTTTTTAAACAATTTCCTCTTAAGTCTGTTATGTCCTTATTTTTAATATTAACCACAAAAAAGGCATTTTTTGAGGCATACATATTTTAAGACCAGAAACAGTAGCACCAAGGCAGATGAATTTCACACTACATAGGTAAGGAAGGGTTTTGTTTTGGAGACAATTCTGAAATATAATCAGTCGTATCACCTATGTTCAGAAGTGAATTTTATCTATATTAACTCGAAATCCGTTGCTAAGCGCAAAACTGGAGAACGGCTTGACCGATTCGGCTAATTTTTTTAAAAATATTTTCGTTAAGACACGAGGATGGTTCTTATGGAGAGAAAAAATTAAAACACTGCGTGGAAAATAGTTAAAACGACACTTTTCTTACTTTCCCGCCAAAAATCTTTATTTCCTGCCCCCGCACCAAGTTAGATAGCAGGAAGTAATAAATCATGATTTGTTTAGAAAGAAATACGCGAAGTCAGTTGGTTTTTATTCATAGATAATGGGATGATTAAAAAAGAAAGAAAATAGTTGCTTTTATTATTAGTCAGTATGAATATTTAATCTATGCCTGCTCAAAATAAAGTCTGGGCAGGGAAGAAAAAAATAACAAAGAGAAAAAAAGGTTTGTAAAAAGAAAAGTAGTGAAGAAAAAAAGGATAGAAAAAAGAAAAAAAAAGAAAAGAAGGATGTGTGTGTGTCACCATTATTTCCTTGGTGCGCGGCATTTTCCAAGCTGTTTTTAAACTTTCGCAACTCTTGAAAACCAATTGTGTCTTTATTTGTTTAGTGTGTTTACTTTTATGAAAATTAGAATCTTCTTATTCTATTAAAACGTAGAATTTTAGACCTTTCCCTCCACCATTTAAGTAAAATATCAATTCCGGGACAATCATTGCTCGGATAGAAAGAGAAAGATGAGAAGTACAATGAACAGAACATCTGAAGAAAATAATGCTATAAATGAATTATATGATTATCAAAATTTGTTTGGTTTAAAACTATTTTGTTGAAAAACCTATTATGAGACACAACTACATAAAATATTATATGGAAATTTCAGCGAGCATTCCTACTGGCGAACCGACTGGTTGCCAAAGGCGGCTAGTTATTAATAAAGGATGAAAAGGTTGATAATTAAAGGGAGAAAAAAAGGACCTTCAATTTTTTTTCAATAATTTGGTATTAGATAGAGTTTTTCATTTATTTATTTTTTCATAAAGAAGAATAACTAATCATATTTCCCACAGCTATCACATTCAACGAGATATTTGCCTAATTTAAAAATTACGCAATTTTAATTATTACGTCTCTATCATTTTCCTTATATGTTATTAGACTCCTTATATGATTATTACAATTTCTTCTAACATGTTTTGGTAAACACTACAGAAAAATTATCTTCCCACAAATTTTTTTTTTCATTAGATCGTCGACTTATACGATTTATTTACTTAGACACATATAGAATATGATTTATTTTATGGAAGAAATTATTTACTTGAAACGATCTGTACTTGATGCTAATTTAAATCATAGGAACAACGTATAGGTAAATAACTTGAATCGGATTATCTAGCCAATCATTATGAATGTTAGTTGCAACAGTAAATTAGATATAGTGTTGCCAATTGAACTTGAAAATCTATTGATTATCGAATAAGACGATTATGACATGAACATTGTAATAAATAGAGCAGTTGATTGTTGGATGATGGATCAAGATTTTTCTTTTAACTATTTCATCAATAATTAAAATGACTTCTTTGAAGACTAGAATGTCATTTTGAAATTAAAATCATTCTGTTTAATGAGTGACTACTTAAAGAGGATAAAAAGGGAATAATATATTACTAATTATAGATTTAAAGTGAGAGAGAATACTCTTATTTCTATTTTCTTGTATAAATCGACAAAAAGATTATAGTCCATTATATTAACTTGTAGTTCTGAAGTAAAGCGATTTTAATTTTAATTAGAGATGAACATCTTCCTTCTAATTGTTATCAAATTTAAGAGGGCGAAAGCTGAACTGGGGCTCAATTTTTCAGATTTGGCGCTACCCAGCGTGAGTATGTTTGATTTATGACGCTAGAATTACACACACTAGATCCATTTGCTCGAAAGTTTTATGAATTTTGTGTAAATTAGATATAAATATTGTAAATGCTTATCAATAGTTGTGTAAATATTGCAAACATTTGTAAATGACGTAATTGTATAAAATTAATTGTAAAAGAATCGCAATTCAACGAGAAAAGACCCTTTTAAAGAAATTTATAACAGAAGATCGCCATATTTTACCAATTTGTCGATGTAGATGCATTGGTGACATAATGAGGTCACTAACGGGTTTTACTGCATGCTAAAATGTGTAGTAGAAGCTAAGCAATAACAAATTGTTTAAAAAAACATTCATAAAATTTCTAGACTTGCCTAGAAGGAGCGAGCACATTCCACTGTTGCCCCACTCACTTAAGTGGGACGCTATTTAAGACTCGCCTTAAAGGTGGGCAGTTAATTGAGTTCGAGAGGACAAGCTACGTTCGGTTAACTAGAAAGACCGTCTTTTCTCTTACTGCCATGCAAATCAATAGCTTCGCAGTTATTTGAAATTAGCCGATTGAGTAGAATTAATTCGCTGTGAATTTTGTAGTATGTGTTGCGAATATTTAACACGCGTTTTCATAGGCAATAAAATCTGCATCTTCTTATCTCTCTTGTGTGAGAAATATTATTTCGTAACAATAGATTATAAAAGGAAACAAATTTAAAATGTAGAGTCCTTCGACATCGAAACAGAGACATTATTACTATGTCAGCACAATCAACTCACATAATATAGGTTTTTATAATGTCCTACAGTGACTACTCGTTTCATTGCAAGTAACTTTTAAGATTTTATTTCCGAATTTCTTTTATATGTTTAGCTGCCAATCAGTGAAACTCTTCCGTCATTTTAAACCCTAAAAAAGTGTCAGTTAAGGAGTTTTCTGACATGTCATGCCTTTTATTTGGCATCATTCTAACTTCTGCATTTTAAAATTACATAGCGAATTACGCATGTATTTAATTCACCATGTTCACATACAGATTGGCATTATTTCAGAAACGATTCCTTCAAACGGGGGACATTTAAAACAGATGATCCATTTGAATCTCATATTCAATATTTGACATTGACACTAATATATGGCATTGACACTATTTGATTCATTGACATGAGGAGGCATGCAGACATTCTTTCATCAGCAGGCAATATTAGAGATTTAGATTACAAAAACCAAAATGACCATCCAGTAAACTGAGAAAATCCGTGGCACTGTTTCGAAATATAAATTTGCAGACGGCCCCCAAACATCTGCAGAAAAGAGTGGCTCATGTTTACTAGGAGAGCAATAGCCGACGATCCGATAACCAATAGCCGAAGATATTTGTGATGCTATTGAAAATAAGAGGTCGCAGCAGGGGATGTGCCATCCAGATACCATATGAAAGTATTGGTCTCTTAAAATAAGTCTGGTGTGTGAACAGATGGTGTGTGTGTATGAAAGGGGGCGACTTTTTTCCGTGTTGTTGGACTAACCTCCAATAGTTTCATATCCAGCGGTCCGTGGAATTTTTGGCTACAATTTTATTTGGCATGGTTTGAATTTGAAGTATTATTGCAGCTTTAAGGTATTTTATTTGATCTTTTACAACCTTAAAACCCCCCTTTCCCTTCAGAATCCTCTACTTTTTTGGAGAATTAATCCCCATTTTGAGTTATTAGGCATCTAAAATCAGTTTGAGGATCTCTGATTACTTCTTTAATCCTTTAACAACGGAAGTTGACTGTAAATGTTTAATATTTTTAGTGGCTATTAACTAGGTAGTACAGTCTGTTGCACAATATTGTGAGATATTATATTATATCAAATAATATTCCGCAATATAAAACAATATTGCGAATATTGATCAATGTCATACAATATTGTACAATATTTGTGTACTATTTGGGAAGTTTCGTTTCAGGTAAGTTTTATGATTTTGTCGCTTAAAATAATTCTGGTGTGAGCAGATGGTGCGTGTATGAAAGGGGTCGACTTTTTTCCGTGTTGTTGGACTAATCTCCAATAGTTTCATATCCAGCGGTCCATGGAATTTTTGACTACAATTTTATTTGGAATGGTTTGAATTTGAAGTATTATTGCAGCTTTATGGTATTTTATTTGATCTTTAACACCCTCAAAACCGCCCATTTCTTCATAACCCTCTATATTTTTGGAGAATTAATCCCCATTTTGAGTTATTTTGTATCTAAAATCAGTTTGATGATCTCTGATTACTTTTTTAGTTCTTTAACAACAGAAATTGAGTGTAACTGTTGATTATTTTTTAGTGGATATATGTTGCGTTTCAGGCAATTTTGATTTTGTATGAGAATAAAAAACATCAAATTGTCTCAATTTGCCCGGATGCATTATTTATTAGCCAAACCATTCATAAAAAGTTCACTTTAGAATAAATAAGCAGTTTCGTATGCATTTAAAACACCGAAAAATCATTACTTTTCATGAATTTCGCATTCTTAATAAGTCTCAATGTTAAATGAACCAGCAAACTGATTGATCTGGCTTCCTATATCTAGGAAATACTTGGTATTCTCTTCATATAATTCTTTTATTTTTTACTTCTTAGCTTCTTAAGAATAGAAAATCTACTGATTTGCAAGAGTAATTCCAAGAATAAGAGAGAGAGGGGAAGAAACTTCAAGATTTTTAACAGATAAATGTGGACTGGAAAATGCTCCACTTGTGCCAGCTTACCTAATAAATATTTTAAGTTGATAAATATTTGTACAAGAAAAATAAGTATAAGGCATTTAAAAAAAAGGTCAGATTTAAAATGAACACGAATCAAATAACGAATTTTCGTAAGATTAGAGAGGCTGAAGTCATTTTAAAAATTGATCCCAACTATCCATATCGCTTATTATACTAAAAATATTTCAAATGAGTTTTGGGATTTGGTCGCTGGATCTAAGATAAGCATTATTAAAAGTTCTTTTCAGTTGTTTTTAGTCATAAAACTCTTTTATTTTTGAAGAGATATTATCATTAAGAAAATAATATATATCTTGTAAAAATATATATTATTCATGATATATAATATTACTTTTTTGTTTATAAATTATAATTTTTTATTATTATCTTAATGAACTCTCATGATAAATTGCTTCTTACCTATCATACATAATTTTAATGTCTTGATCCATACACATCGTAAAAATCTGATGAAAGTTATGTTTTTTTTAGTTTTTTTTTAAATTTTAAGGTCTCCGTCTACGTCTAAAAGGCCACTTTTGGTCAAAATTCACAATTTCTTTTTATTTTTTAAATTTAAAGTACATTTATTTAGCTTTCAAAATCTATAATTATTTTTCTTCTACGATTATTAGAAATGGAGATATGGAGATTTGAGTAATTCAAAGTAGTCGAAAACGAAACCGGAAATGCTAACCGGAAGTTGATATTTTTCGTCTTTTTATCAAATATCGCTGCTTAAATCATAAATTAATTCGTTTTTTTTTCAGGATTTAACAGATTATATGCGTCACTTAAGTTTGTATTAGTTTTCAGCTCTTAATATACAAAGGAGATTGGCAACAGTTGTTTCTCGAATACTGCTCATGTTTGAAAGCGTCTGCTCGCTTCCTGCTATATAAATATATATTTTTTCATGTGAATATTGCTTAATTTGACCTTAATACTTTTTTTACTGTTTAACAAGTGTTTTGAATTTAAAAAGTGTTTCATACATGCTTTAGTGATAAGCATTCCATATATGGGCAGTGTCTAACAATAAATTAAAGTTAGTGTAAATACCAACGTGGACTTTTCTGTGGAAAAAAAAGTTGAAAGAAGGCAACAGGTCTTCCAAAAAACATTATTAAAATCATTAAATCAAAATACATGCAGCTATATATGAACAAATTTATTTAAAAAATGCTTGCACGGTAAGACTCAAAATGCTAATGAAAGCTTCAATAATCTTTTGTGGACGATTTTTCCAAAAGGTATATTTATGGAGCTGCAGACCTTACACTTAAGGGCATCAATATCAGTAATAGCTTTTAATCATATATTTTATGGTTTCAACATTTTTTTCTGTACTGGGATTAACTTCTGAGAATTATACACTGATAAACTTTCTTTCTCTTGATAAAGAAAGAATCGTCACGTCAAAAAGGCAATCATTAAGTGCCACAAAAGTTGCCAGAAAAAAATTAAAAGCAATGAAAAACATTAAAACATATAAAATTGTTAACAAAGAAGATGTATTCTATAAATGTGGTACATTTAAAAAAAAGATGAATAAAAATATTTTTCATAAAAAATAAATAAAATCTTTAAATGCATTTTTTAAGAAACTTCTTTTTATAAAAATTTTGATACGCAAAACATGATATGCGAAAAAATTATGAAAATTTTTGCATGAAATGCTTTATGCATGTTATTTATACTCTCCTAAAGGCAATGAACTAGGACTATAGTTCTGAGATGAACAGTTTTCTGTTTAGAGCCATTTAATGTTGTTTATATGTGTGAATTTTGATAAATTTTGAGTTGGGAAATACTCGAAGTGCTATAACTTTTTTATAAATGCAAATATTTCTTAGATCCTAGTTCATTGCCTTCACTAAAGTTGTACAAATGTTTTTTAAAAAAAGAATGTGAAAATATTGATTAGAATTTCTGATAGTGTGTTTTGCATTTTACACTAATTTTCTCGATTTTTTAAGCTAAATTCCCCCATTTGACAAAGTTGCAAATCAAATGAAACTTTTTAATGGTATTAATCCTTGTTCTGAATTGCAATGACCTAGAAAACCAAGTAAAATTTATAATTAAAGGGTTTTTTCAAAAAATTTTCTCCGTACGTAGACGGATACCTATCTTGATTTATTATTTTATTTGTTATTAGCAAAGATATATTAAAAGATTAGTATTATATTTCTGCGTACACAGATTTTCTTTTGCTATGAGTCTATTCACTTTAGAAGCAATTAAAAATCCTTTTTGAACATTTTAGTAACATTTAAGTAATGTTTAAATTACATCTTTTTCGGACATCGGTTTGGAGTTTCTTTTCCATGTAAAATAATAAATGAAAGTTTTTTTCCCTTTTCCTAGTAATAATATTGTTTATTTTGTTTATAAAATTCTTTATACCATATATTTTCAATGTTTTTGAACTGGAAAATCTGAATATTTTTCTTTCGGAATGTTGAAAGCATATTCTTTAATACAAAGCTAAGCATTAGTCACATTTAGAAAGAAAAAAAAATTGAGAATTTTAATTATTAATTCTTTTTTCAAATAAGAAGCTAATTTTAGCAAACCCCCTCCCCCAATAGTTAGATTTTAAAAATATTTTTTTATTAAAATAGTTTTAAAAATCCGTAAATAATTTTTATGTTTTCGTAAAGAAGATAATAACATATGTAATTCATAAACATATGTAATTTGATACGTCTTTAAGATTTTGATATATAGCATCATTAAACATATCTATCTAACAAATATAAAAAAAATAACAATGATACTTTTTTAATTAATAAACAATATATATTTCTATTATGGTTATGAGAAAATGTGTTTTCATTTTCTTCTTAATGTGCATATATTTCTTTAGAAGCATTCTAAATCTGTATATATAAGAAGATTATAAAATTGTCAAAACATATTCAAAAACTACAGGAGTTATCTTTCCAAAACATTCTCGAATATTTTCCAATAAAAGTTTGTATCTTCCATATATCCATATATTAGGCTGTGGAGAAAGAAATCCATTATTATTTTAAAGCCATCTACCGACAAAATAATGGATTTTTTCCACATCATTTTCCCTATGGAATTTTTGAAAATAATGGGAAAAGAAATCCATTATTTTCTTAGCAGATGGCTGTAAAATAATAATGGATTTCATTTCCCCCAACCTAATACAATTGGTATACTTAGGACATTGTTTGAAAAAGATAATGACTGGCATGATATTGGTGTACAATATCTGCGAAACACAAATATTCGTTAGGAATCTCGCATTTATATTGGTATTATTGCGCAAATAATCAGTTCTTTGCAGATTGATTAAACTGGAAATTTGACGAGAAAATTTAGTCGTAATTACTCGATCACGTGTCAAATTTCATTGAATTAAGTCATTCTGTCTCTTTTGATATGCATGTGAAAGTACATATTGACAGATAATCAATAAAGTAATACATCTAGCTAAAAACTTGATAAGAATCTATACATTATATTGTTAAACCGGTGTAATAAATATTATTTACCTTGCTCTTTATGTTTTGCAATTAATAATTTTATTCCTACTTGAAAAACCAGATTCACAGACTTCTTTTGGATATATTTCTTGTAAAATTTGATATAGATTTACAAATCTACCCATATATTAAAATTCATTTCTCTAACTCAAATAAATTTTGAGTTATCGCGTTCACAAATAAAATTATTAATGTAATTCCAAAATCTGTTTTCTGAAACCAAGAAGTCTGAAATTAATTTTTGTAAAAATCTGGAGCTCAATTGTTTATTTTACTTTTACGCGGGTTTTTTTAAATATTACTTCCTCTATAATTCTAATAAGAAATAGTTAATGCATAATGGATAATTCAAACCTTTAAACTGAAATTTTGAAAACAACAACAACAACAACTGAAAAGCAGGATGCCATTTTTAGGCTTGAAATATCTATCTCGGTCTACGATTTGAGAGAGACCATATTCTCTGAAGCTACTGAAAAAAATAATTAGCAACTCAACTCGTTAGCAACTCAATTGTAACAATTGCTACAATTGAGTTGCTATCGAGCTCATTAATATCTAAACAAGGTAATCGTCTGCTCTTTGAGCCACGATTTGTGAAGTTATGTTAGTGTATAAACGTAATCATGTCAAAATATTTCAAACCTATTAAAATGTTAGAGATCTTTGAATTTGTCAGAGTTATTGATTTGAACCAGCTATCGATATTTTATAATTATTTGTTACGGCACGTAAATAGATAGAGTCATCTAAATATTAAAATGAAATCAGTCATAGCAAATTTCAAGTTATTATATTAGAACATTATTATTTTTAAGTCATCATTTGTATTAACTAATTTAAGTCATTAACCAATAAAGGCACGAAAGAAAATGTGGTTTGAAACTTTCTCTATATATATCAAGACAATTTTTTTAAAATCTGTTTTCAGTTTTTCTAGCTGGCAAACAAAGCCTTGGAGCTCGAAAAATTTTGTGGAAAAAAAATCATCGTTTTTCTAAATATAGAAGCATGCGTAATCTGATAATCTCGTGATTTTTTCAAACCTGTTTAAACTGGTTAATGACTTAAATTAATTAAGACAATTCTCAAGAATTCAGAAAAGGAATAGTTTGGAAATCAAGCAATAACTTCAGTTGGCGATAAATTGCCAAACACGAGAACACTCTGCAATATTTTAGAATAGCTCTAAAAGCGAAAAATTGATGTATCAAAAGTGATAAATTGCCAATTGGTGGCTTACGCATTTTAAGGATTCAAAAACCCAAACCAAAACCACATCACGCTCTCACATGATATTAGATAATAGTAAAACAGGTTTTTTGATAAAAATTATGTCTTTTGGTGATCATCTGGCACTTCCGAATTATCGGGAAGTGCCAGATTCATTCAAACTTTCGTCCTGTTGCTTGATAAAATTGAAAAAAAAAACATTTGATGCAACAATATCTTATAAATGACTGAGCAAGCAAATATAAATAAATAAATAAAAAACATGCGTATGATGAAATACGAAAGACTTCGGAAATTAGTTCTAAAAAGAAATTTTCCAATCGTAATTTTAACGCTGGTAAAACAATGCGAAACGATAACATTAGACAAATTTACATCATAAACACAAACCGATTATTACAAATAGAGTCTTATATTAAATTTAAAAAAAAAACCACAAAGAAAATTACATAGAAGTAATAAAAAAATTTATAGGATCGGAAAACCGTTCTTTTGGAGTATTAGATAGTTAAATAATCTTTTCTTCGTCTAACAATTTTGGTTAAATACCGAAACAGAAAGCTTTGAAAAGAAAATTCAAAGAATAAGAAAATTCTGTAGTATCAAACAAAAGAGAGTTGATTTGTATAAAAAATATGCACATAAACATCTCTTTGAATATACGTAGATGTATTTTTATCTATTTTTAAACTTTAGTTTAGCTTTCAAATAATGTTTACCTAAGTCTTTGCTTTATTTTTAACACGCTTAAGGCTAATCTTAATTGCGAATTTATTGCTACTTGTATAAAACCCGCTTCATTCGGCTACGCAGCCTCAATAATCCCCTGGAAACTCCTGTTACTTAATGGAGTTGAGATTGCATTTCGGTGTTAATTGAGAATGCAGTTGATTACTGATTGCATTCGCCGAAACTATTCGGGCATGTGTTCGAATTTGTAACGAATTGATTTGATTGTTCTGCTGATAGTTAAGTACATCAAAAAACTTTAGTGAATAATTAAAATCTTAGCAAAACGCCCAATAGAGTAAGCGTATACAGTTATCTATATATTATTGTTCAATATTTTTCATATTGTACAATATTGTGGAATAAAATAGTTGATTTGAATTTTGATTGATATTTTAATTAGAATTCTCTTCAGTATCATCAAGCTAACTATGGAACTAAGCATTTTGAAAGGTGATATTAATTACTTCTTAAGTCCCTTGGAATAATTGAAGATAGATTAATTCTGCAATTATGACACAGATATAGCTATCTATATGTTATTATTCAATATTTTTCATACTGTACAATACTGTGAAATAAAATAGTTGAGTTGGATTTTGCTGATATTTTAATTAGAATTCCCTTCAGTGTTATCAAGATAGCTTTAGATGAACTAAGCATTTTGAAAGATGATATTAATTACTTTTTAAGTCCTGTGGTATAATTTGCAGATATATTAATTCTGCAATTATACCACAGATATAGTTATCTA
>JAOUZG010005720.1:476928-491991 GCA_026289955.1 Argiope argentata | reverse complement strand
TAATTCTGCAATTATACCACAGATATAGTTATCTATATGTTATTATTAATTATTTTCATTCCGTAGTATACAATGGAATGAGTTATTTGAGTTGAATTTTTATTGATATTTTAGTTAGAATTCTCTTCTGTACTATCAAGAAAGCTTTAGGGAAGTAAGTATTTTGAAAGGTGTTATAAATGATTTTTTAACTTCTGTGGTATAATGGCAGATATATTAATTCTGAAATTATACCACATATATAGTTATCGATATGTTATTATTCGTTATTTCCATTCTGTAGTATACTGTGGAATAAGTTATTTGAGTTGAATTTTGATTGATATTTTAATTTGAATTCTCTTCAGTATTATCAAGATAGCTTTAGGTGAAATAAGAATTTTGAAAGGTGATATTAATGATTTTTTAAGCTCCGTGGTATAATTTCAGATAGATTAATTCTGCAATTATACCACAGATATAGTTATCTATGCATTATTGCACAATAGTTTTCATGCTGTAATACACTGTTGAATAAGTTAGATAAGCTAAATTTTGACTAATATTTTAGTTAGAATTTTACTTATTATTATCAAGAAAGCTTTAGGGAATTGTGAAATTTGACAGGCTATATAAAATGTGCAATTACGGATGAAGATAGATTAGAACTTATAATTTCAAAATATTCGAAGCAAATTTAGATGTAAAACGTATTTAAATAGATTACATGATCGTTTAAGTCCTGTAGAAAATAAGAAACAAAATTTATTAATACAATTTTTTTTTCACTTGTCGTTTTTCCTTGTATTTTAATAGCCACAAAGACGAAATTACCAATAAGGATTTTGTTTAGAAATTTGTTGGAAAATCCACAAATTGGGAGTAAAATTCTTATACCTAATTTATTAAATATTCTCGAAGCTTTTTGTTATGATGCTCACAGACAGACAGACAAAGTTTCAAAAATTGGCTTTTCGAAAGATGGTTTGAAACATGACGATTTAACAAAATCGTTGATTCTTGAGGAATATCGTACTTTAATTTCGCATGCGTGAGCCTAAAAAAGATTATAATATAAAATATGAGTCAAAAGCTTGACTATTTAAATACAAACAGAAAGTACAACAAACTAATCAGTATGCATTTTTAAAAATATAATTATAAGTGATTTATTCAAAATATAAACTCTGTAATCTATGATTAAGCACATATGGAAACGAGCTCAAGATTTTTTATTCAATCGAAATGGCAACAAATTAGTCAATTAGCCTTAGGAAAAGTACCTAATTAATGGAAATAAAAATAGTTTTAATTTTTTCATGCTTTTCCCTTAGAGTTAATTAACATTAGTTACACATATTTTTTTCTCTTAGTTTAAGTTTAAATTCTCCGTAATTATGTGATTTTAAAGTTACAATTAACACACAAAAGTAATTTGAAACCGAATTTAATTAAATAAATTTACCCAATTTCTTTAATTACTTTCGAACACCAATTTCCTTAATTGCATGCAATTTATTTTATTACCTTTAGTTTCTCGTGTGCTAAGTATATAAAATGGAAACATAGTAAGGAATTGGTATGAACATTTTTGATAGCATTTTTCTATCTCTGAACGTAGTAAGTCCCAAGCTCTTTGGTTTAGACAAATGAAATTTGGTATATAGTCAATATTCAAAATCTGTACAATTTTAATAAATTTTGAAAATAAAATCTATTTAAATCAAATCTTTCTGCATAACAAAGTACCCTAAGTGGATAAAATTTGATAGACAGATTTGCAGTCTAAAATCTAGTTATATATCAAATTTACTGGTTTTAAAAGTTTGAGCTATCCATGAAGGTCAGTCTTGCCTAAACTATAGCTTTAAACTCCAAAATACCTCAGGAATTTGCTTGAATGATTAGAGTTTAATTTGTTTTAAAGTCAAATGAAAAGGAAGTTTAAAGTCTGATCAGGAATTTGTGACAAAGAAACTCCCCTTAACTAAGAATTTAGATACGCAGAACTTTAATTTCTGATTATGCTATGATCTAAACGTGATTTAACCCCATTTAGGAGTTAATATACTATTCACAGGAAAGATACAAGGCTATTAACATAAAATAATTTTTATGAATTTCTCAATACTGTTTGTAACACGTTCGCTTCCTTTCTTTATGGATGTGATTTACAGAATATATCTTATTATTGTCTCTTTCTCTGATTTCTTTTACTTATAAGATATTAGAGATTATTAGAAAGTAATTATGATTAGAATGTAAATGTAATTATGATTGAATCTCTTAATTCATGCCTTATTAAGAGGGCAATCAATATATACCCAACAAACTATGATTGATCTATACTTATAACATATATGGTATAGATTAACCCTCAAGAATATAATTAATCGTCGAGAGATTATTAGAAAGTAATTATGATTAGAAAGTAAATGTAATTATGATTGGATTCTGAATTCATGATTTATTAATTTGCACAATTAATATATGCAGAAAAAATTATGGTTAATCTATACTTATAATATATATGGTACAGATTAACCATCAAAAATATAATTAACCATCAAGAGATTATTATAAAGTAATTATTATTAGAAAAAATATAATTATGATTGGATTCAGAATTCATGATTTATTAATTTGCACAATCAATACATACACAAAAAATTATGGTTAATATATAGTTATAACATATATGGTACAGATTAACCATCAAAAATATAATTAACCATCAAGATATTATTAGAAAGTAGTTATGATTAGAAAGTAAATGTAATTATGATTGTATTTCTTAATTCATGTCTTATTAATTATTTCTATCAATATATACATTACAAATTATGGTTAATCTATAATTATAATATGTATGGTAAGATTAAACAACAAGAATACATTGTAGAATATGATTCTTTTGGACTAAAGGTATGTATAAAATTTAGACCAAAATCTTTTAAAGAATATTATATAATGAAACGAAATAAAATATTGTAATTCACGTCCTTTAAATCCTTTTGATAGTAAAAGGAAAAACTAAATTTTATGATGAATCTAAGAAATATTTGTTGAATAATTCTTGATATTTTTCAGAAATTATTAAAATTATTTTGCAGTATATGTAGGACTTAAATGCTGAGAAACTTTGTTTTTAGTACTTATATTAAAATAAAGCGTTTATTTTAGCAAAAAAGTATTGTTGTATTAATTTTAGTTTAATAATTTCCACTTTAAATTTAAGCTAACATTTTACAGCAGCTGACAAAAAATTAGAGAAATACATAGTAAATTATGACTTAACGTTCTTTTAATAGTATAAGTGAATTGCATGACAATCAAAATTTGAATTTTAAAATATTTTAATGAAGAATATATTTAAAAAAAATACATAAGATATTTCATTTGAAATTTTAAAGAGTATTAATATTGGTGATCCAATTGATCCTTAAAGGCGTTTAATTCAGAATGAAATAAAGGTAGACTTAGGAAAAAGACTGGTTTTTTCCCATATAATTTATGGTAAAATTTTGACATAAATCTTTGCATCAAATTTTAAATTTAAACGAAATGCCATTTCGACACTCAAAATGAGAGAATTCGAGGAAAAATTACAAATTTCTGTTCACTATAATACGAATCAAGAACTCAAATGCACAGCTTGCATTGAAAAGTAGAATGTGTAGATAGAGCTTATTTATCATCTCGACGACTTGAATCACAACTCCAACTGACTTCAGCTTGAAACTGCCATCCATTTGTAGTTCCCGGGAGGCAGGCCGAGATGGTTAGATACCAATCAAGCCTATCTCGTTTCTTATTGACTCAAATGCTAAAATTCCGTGAAGTTTCCAGCAATATCTAGACTATCGCCAAATACATCGCCGAATCGCCAAGTTTTTCTCAATATTCTAAGATCACTGATCGGCACTCGATCAGCACTCAACAGAGCTGATCGTAAAACTGACTTTCCCGTGGTTGAACTAGTTCCCTACATACATACATGTGTATTTCCTTTTTTTTATTCATTTGGGGCTTGAGCAATTTTGAGTTTGGGGGCAGCTACCCTTGGTGATTGAGTTAGTGCAATAGTCACGTGATCATTCCAAACAAATTTAAACCAGATTTCCCCTCCCCCAATATATATATATATATCCTTAAGAAAAGATGATGTAGCATGAAAAATAAAATATAATTTTTCTAAATATCGGAGCTTGTGTTATGTGATAGTCAGGTTATTGTTTCAATTCGGTTCAAACTGGTTTTTCATGAAACAAGATTCTGTTTACTAGAAAAACTTCGATTGATTTTGAGATGGTCTGAAACCACCTCTTTTCTAAATGCCGGTGATTGCGAAATTTGAATCATATTTGAACATGAGGAGGAAAGAAAAAATAATATTCTCCCATGATTACTTGAAACTTGCGCCAACAGATTCAATTTTACATTTTTGGTTATTGGGCTTTTTATTACCAGAAAAAAAAATCATGTTGTTGCTGTTTTAACTGATCTGTACTGGGAAGTTAGTGAGAGATATATTTATCAGAACTTGTTTTGGTTTTTAAGTTTACGTGTACATAGCAATACGAGAGCAGGCTTTTCTCAATTGATAACAAAACATTGATAGAAAAAAAGAGATTTTAATAATAAAAAAATAGAATGGCACATAGAAGATTGAGTTATGTTCAAGAAAGAAGTGGAGCGGTCATGGGAGAGTTGAGATGTCGCCCGAGGAAGAAGGGGAAAATGTCAAGAGAAGATTCTAGTGATAGATTACCGACAGCATCTAGGGGATTGTTTCCTGCTTCGAAAGCCTACAAAGAATAAATGCAAAATTGATACATCACCTGGACAGAATATTTTTATAAAACGTCACACCACGTAGCTAGATAGAATATTATTACTGTTTCTCCGATGGCATTCTATTAAAATTGCTTGTCGGGTCTAACCATGAAGTCTGAAAATAAAAAGGCTTATATTGAAAAACTAGAAAAAGTTTCAGTCTCTTGCCTTTATCCCCAGAAGTTACTTTGTAAAGAAAAATTTGCATATTTTGCTGTCATGTGAAAGATTTGCATGTTGGAAGGTAATTTGAAATCTCTAAGGCATATATTAAAAATATTTCAGAGTAAAATTTTTATATATTACTCCAATAAAAGTTCTAGCCTTTTACTCTTAGAGAAATCTATTCTTTAAGACTTAACTAGAAGAATGTAAGGTGGTTTTCTTCTAAGTCCGATTTGTGACAAACAGTAAATAGAATTTATCTGCCAGAATATTAAACAATATACAAAGACTGATTAAAACTCCACTAAAAATATTTGTATATTTTCTCCTCGGAAATTTAACTATCCTTTCATTTAATTCATTTACCACTCATAAAATGAAACGAGGATAATTGGTTAAATAATTTAAATGGCTTTTTAAATAAAATATCGGATGTTCATATATTTTTACATTTTCTCATCGAACATTTAACTAACCATTCATTTAATTCAATTACCACTCATGAATTATAGATATTAAATATTAATAATTGTAGATATTAAAATGACTTTTAAAATTAAATATTGGCTCTTCATACATTTTTTATATTTGCTCATTGAAGATTTAACTATCAATTTATTTAACTCATTTACCACTCATAAAACAAATTGAGGATAATTGGGTGAATAATTTAAAGGGTTTTTAAAATTAAATATTAGCTAATTATATATTTTTAATTGAATATATAACTATTCATTCATTTGACCCATTTACCACCCAGAAAATCAATTGGGGATAGTTGGTTTGATAATTTAAATATCTTTTTACATTAAATATTAACTAAAATCGATCATATTCAAAATTTATCCAAAAAATGATACATAAACTTCATAAAGAATTATTTTATAGAAAGCTAATGTAAAATTTTCTTGATATCCAAATCTAATTTTACATTATTTCTTGTAATTTGAAGTGAAAGGCTGCTTGAGCTTGTAATTTTAAGGCCTTTAATTATAATTCTATTAAAATACTAGAATGAACTTTTATTCTTCATTTTAAATTTTTTCTTCATTTATCTACTTTTAAATTAACAGTTTAATGATTTTTTGTGATGACTGAGTTCATTTCAGAATACGAAAGTAGTATATGATCATTTAAAGTAGAACATAACTCTCCAATACATTAATTAGACAGCATTAATTCAAATAAAATTAATAATTTCTATTTCTTAGATAATTCAAAACTAGTTGTTAAAAATAAATACATTTCCTGAGAACATATCATTACCTTCAAAGGAAATAAATTCCATATTTTTGTTATCTAACGGATAAACGCTAAACATCAGTACCAAATTTAATTTTAATGTTTTAATTTAAAATAATTAAAATGTTGTTTCTATTTAAAATTTAATTTTCATATATTCATCAAAGAGATGCAATACTCTTCTTTAACACTTTTCCTTTTCTTAAAAACAAACAAAGAATTATATTAACTCTTAATTTAACCATACTAATATATGTTATACTTTTGAACTGTATTGAAATGATATTTATAATTCAAGTGCCAAAAACCCCCGGATACGAATATTTACAACTAAATTTTACAAATATATACTTATATATTTTACGAATTAATGTATTAGAATAACATAAAATAAAACTATATTCATTATTTATATTCTCCATTTTAAGTAAAATAAAAAATGCAAATAAAATTTTATGTTAAGAAAGTGATTTGCACATCTATCAAATTTCCTATCAAACAAATTAAATTACTTATAAAAGCTTATATACTTTACTTTTTAACATAATAGAATAACATAAAATAAAACGTTTTCCATGCTTTAGAATCTTAAATTTTATGCAAAATAAAAAAGGCTAATAAAATTCTAGATTAAGAAAGTCATCTGGATATCTACCATCCTTCCTACCAAATAAATTAATTTACTTGTAAAAACCTATATGTTTATATTTTTTACGAATATAATAGAATAGAATAATATAAAATAAAGCGATTTTCATGAATTATATTCTTTTTTTAAGTAAAATAAAATTTGCAAATAAAATTCCAGATAAAGAAAGCGATTTGTATATTTATCACCCTTCCTACAGAACAAATTATATTACTTATAAAAGCTTATATGCTTATGTATTTTAAGAGTTAATATAATATAATAACATAAAACAAAACGATTTTTATGATATTTATTCTCTATTTTATGTAAAATAAAAAAAATGTAAATAAACTACAATAAATATAGTGACTTGGAAATCTATCATCCTTCCTACCAAGCAATTTAAATTATTTATAAAAGCTTATATGCTTATATATATTACAAATTAATGTATTAGAATAACATAAAACAAAACGATTTTCATGATTTATACTCTCCATTTTACGTAAAATAAAAAAATGAAAATAAAATTCCAGATTAAGAAAACAGTTTGGATATTTATCATCCTTCATACCAAAAAAATCACGATTTATATTCTACATTTTAAGTTTGAAAAAATGCAAATAAAATACCAGATTAAGAAAGTGATTTAGATATTTAGCCCCTCTTTCCTATCAAATAAATTAATTAGCCTATAAAAGTTTATATGCGTATATATTTTGTGAATTAATATAATATGATAACATAAAATAAAATGATTTTCATGGTTTATATTCTCTATTTTATGAAAAATAAAAAAAATGCAAATAAAATTCCAGATTAAGCAAGATGTTGGATATCTATCATCCTTCCTACCAAAAAAAAATTAAATTACTTATGAATTCTTATATGTGTATATTTTTTGCTAATATAATAGAATAATATAAAATAGAACGATTTCAATGATTTATATTCTCTATTTTATGTAAAATAAAATAAAAATTCAAGATTAAGATAAAGATTTGGATATCTATCATCCTTCCGACCAAAAAAAATTAAATTACTTTTAAAAGCCAACCAAAATCTAAATTTTCAGTAAGAGCAATGATTTAGTTTTCTTTTGGGTATTTAAAACATACGATTAAAAAACCATTACTTGAAATTCGGTTTTCAAATCCTCATCAAAGAGATGCAGCAATTCCTTTCCCTAGCAGATGGGGAGGTAAAGTTAATAATCCTCAGTCTTGAATAAATTGACGCCCTCGATAAGATTTCCTAGCCCTCTAAATACAAATAACAGTTACATACATGCCCAAATTTATCCCCCTTATTTTAAAGCATTTGGCTCTGAGACATTTCCTGAATATAAATAGATATTTTATCGCATAAATATTTCATGGTGTTGCCAGTTTTCACGTCTCTATAATGTAGGATAAAGACCAAGGGAGAAATTAACTGTGGCCGTGTCGGTAGGTCTGCCAGCCATTTTCCAGTTATGGATGTGTCATTTGGCCCATGGAGATTTACGAGCCGATTGCGTCGCTCTAGGATTTGCATTTCGGCCATCTTGACTTAGATCCGTCCCTTAAGAAAGGAAGGAACAATGAAGTTTATCATCATTTTGAAATATCTGAAAGTTATGTTCAAGACATTTCCAGTCTTGTAGTTCTTTTAGTTGCGCCTAATGACATGTGCCCCTCATTTACCGCTGTGCCGTGAATTAATTTAATTTTCTTGAGATTGGCGTCCGGAATTCTCTGGGGAATCTAACTTTTAAAAGAGAGTCTGGAATGCATCCAACTTTTGCATAAATGCATAATTTCAATTCTGTCGATGTGTCTGGGAACATTTGTTTGTTTCCTCGGTTGCCTACCTTAATTGACGATTAATGAATCAATTTATATTAATTAATTTTTGGTTATAAAATCATGTCGAATATTAATCAGGTAGTGGCTAACGAGATTTTGTGTGATGTGGAATTTTTAAATCATGTTAAGTAGATAATTATTCTTCTCTTATGTTTTTAATGTATTACTTTTGCTGCAAATTAAAAGCATTAAACGTAATTTTGTTTGGAAAGTTAATAATGTAGCAATTTATTACGCTTGCTTTCATTATAGCACCTTAATTTGACTTAGCTTTCTTTTTCTGTCATTTTGTCTAATATGAATATGCAAATATATGCTTTGAATAATTTAGTAATTAATAATAACCCTTTAGAAAAATTATAGTTAAAGGATTTTGCTTCTCTTTATTAATATTTTCCCCTACTTCTTATTATCGATATCATTTCTTATGAAAAATAAAAAATAAAGTTTTAAAAAATATCTATTTTTAATTGCAGAGTAAATTATTGAAAATTAACACCATATTTTATTTAATTAAACACTAAAACTTAATTTTCATAATCTTTTGATTTATTTTATAAAGTTTATTAATCAATGGATAATAGAATAAGCATACACCTTTTAAGGCGCTTCTTCGTTTACCATAGTATGAAAAAATAAAGCTGACTCGATTTTGTTGCTATAAACAAATATGTCAAGTGTAATTTTTCATAATATCATACATTATTTCAAATGGTGTTTAACATCATTTAAATTAACTTGCGTTAAAAAAAATAATTTTAGGATTCAATCACTTTTATAAAAGGAACAGTCCAATTTCTCTAGTATATATATATATATATATATATATATATATATATATATATAATATCAAAGTCACTAAGCTGTACTTTTAATTTCATTATAATTTTTTTGAATTATTTGAATATTCTTGAGTCTCATAACATATATGTATTTCCTTTCTTAAATGGAATTTTTTCTTATTTTATAAAATTAAAATGGGAACAATATTTAATATTATTTTTTTCAGCAAAAAGTTAACAAATGGTTTAATTATTTTTCTTAAAATATATTATCTCGGCACGATAGAGACAAGAAAGTTCAAAATTATTGATAAGAAATTTTGCTTATTCCTGAATTTACATCAAAAGAGTATTGATTTAATCATTTAAATGGCATTTTCTTTTTGCGAAATTAAACTGCTGTTACAGCACAAGCATTCAGGGAGAACTCACTTAACAACTCTCTTAAACTCAATTCCATTCAATTATCTACAGCTCTGACACGGATTTAAAATTTTCCATGACACGACAAAGAACTTCTTAAAAGATAGCATATTTTCGCTTTTAATTGATATATCAACAAATCCCAGAGTATTTTATATCCTTCATTGCTATCAGCAATGCAGTCAAATTGGTTGCCAAGTTCTTAGATCATTGATGCAGCATCCATTGAGTATTTGTTAAAGCTATTCGAAAAACTATCTTATTGCCAGAAGACTTAACAACAATAAAACTAATAGCTATATTATTTATCTTATGATTATTATATTTCTCCTTATTTTAAGCCATTGGTTATTTTTTGCATTTTTCAGTATATTCTATGTTTACATTAATATTTTCTAAGTAAATACTATCAGCGTAATGAATTGAGAAAATGGTCTTCTATTAAGTTTGATGAATATAAAAGATTGAATTATTAATTTGTTATAATAAAATATATTATTACTTCTGTATTTTGAGAAGAAGTAATAAGATTGTTCCCTCATCCGAAATAAAAGTGAATCCGCAATTAGAGGAGGAATTTATTTTTATACCATTCATTTCGATTATGAATCCTGAAATCCTTCTGATCATCAATTACATTATTTCATCTTCTAGAACTTTAACCAATTCTTGGTACAGAAGGGTTTAGATTGTACTTGATTTTTCAATTAAATAAAACTGGTTTCCTAACATTCTCTATCTGAAAAAGTAAATGAAATTTTGTCTTTTTGGCTTTGCATTAGAATTACCAAGTATAATATAAATAGGGCGTATGAAAAAAGAAAATTCAAAATAATACAATAGAGCCTGACAATTCTAAGATCATTCAATTCGAAAATCCTATGATTTTAAAGGATTTTTGTATGAAGCATATTAGTAATGTCAAGAATATCCTTATTCTGAAATTCTTCTAAAAACTATTTCGTGTTAACTGTAAACAACACGATTACTGTTATCCTATTTATTGCAATTATTTAAGAATTAGGAATAGTTTTAACAAAAATTTTATTAATAGCTGCAAAATATTTTTAATGAATGTAAGCCATCATTAGGTTAAAAAAACAAAAGATTAAAAGGAAATCTGCAATGCAAATTAAATTATATTATATTTCTCATGCAAGTTAAATTATATTTTTATTCATTTTAATTATTTCATTGAATTAGTCGCTTTAGTGTTGCAAACGATCCAAAAAAACTTTGCCTCGCATTTATTTTTTTAAAAATATATCCCATTTCCTGTTTATTTCATTTCATATAATCACATGCTCAAAATGATATATATCTAGGTTTTATTTGCAGTAGTCATTAACTTATTTTTTAAAAAATCAGAGCTTTTGTGAATGCAATGGCAAATGGTTATTAAAAGTTGATTTTTTAAGATGCTCATGCAGAAAATAAAATTTCAAATTTTTGATTATGAATTTTTGTTGACGCCAGAGCATCCATGCTTTAGTGTTTTTTTTTCTTTAAATAAATTTGAGAAATATTTGTTATTTCCTACTGCTTTATGTTTATTCAGTATTAATTATTTCTTTTTTCTAGCATCATTTAAAAAAACAACCAAAAGAAAATTTACAAAAGAAAAAAATTCTTTGACAAGCCGCTGATTGTGCCTGATTTACAGACTTCGGTTATACAAGGTCTGTATCGGAAATAATAGTAAAAAAATTACTTAAAAATCTTATAGGAACATTTGTAGAAATATTATACCTGCAAGACGTAAACAATTTTTTAAATTGTCGTTTGCATATGAAATTTTGAGTACTGTCTTTTTATTAATCCATAGAGAAAAAAGAACATTTCGTGCTGATTAAAAGTAAAAGCTGTTATTTTTAATTCAAATATGTTATGATCTTAATAATCCATGGAGTAAATAGCTTCTAGTTAGAAAAAGATGAAGGGAGATATTAGACTGAAGAAGAATGTTTCAAAAGTACATAGGATTCTTTCAGAGATATCAAACCCAAATTAAATGCCAAAAATAAGGAAATTTCATTCGCATGTAAATTTTCGGGAACTTTTTTAATTATTAGTTTTTTTGCTAAGAAATGAAAGCTATTTTATTTTAAATGCCCTTCTGATTTACTTTTTAATGCTCATGATTTGAAATCAAAATAGCTGTAAATAACACAATTAAGTTAAAATAGTTAAAAGAAGAAAGCTACAAAAAATTCCAGAACAATTACATCAGAAATAAATTTCAAGAAATTATAATTTTCCTTTGTATACGAAATTTGGAAATATTTAATAATAATTGGAAAAAATACATTTTTTTACTTTGTGAATCAAAAACTATTATACTTTTGATTCAGATTTCTTTCTAATCTTCAAAAATAAATGAAGTAAAAGTTTCCCGTGTTTACTGAAAAGAAGCACAATCCAATTGATGGAAAGCTTTAAATACCTTTTCGAATAAAGCAAGTTAAAGGATAAACATAACGAATCATTAGCAGTATTTAATACGCTTGGATAAGCAATCCGTTTAGTTGTTGTTTATGTTATGAGTTCAACCTAATCAATCTTGTTGTTCCATTCTTAAAACTCTGTATTTCAATCAAGCGTATTTATTGCTTCAACGTAGATGTAGTAGTAATCTTAATAGCCTATTATTATAATTTATTTATTTTTTCTTTCTTTAATGGTGTAGAATAAATCTAATTCTATCAATCTAATAGCAGGGAAACAAATCTAAACAATGCAGTAACAAAGGATAAGAAAAATTCATTATTATTTACTATTTAAGAGAAAACAGAGGAAATGAGCATATACGTATGTAGACAAAGCCTGTTTCATTAGTAAATGTTTTTACAAATAAGAATATCTTAGGATTCTTATTTTAATTTTTCGAATGAGTTCTAAGTTCTTTGAAATTTATTAAAAGGATAAATATTTATATAATCATAATTTAATTGAGCACATTTCAAATCTAATATGAGATTGATACTGAATGCCGCTTAATTTTAAACAATTGCATTACTAAAGTAAAAAAAAATTTCAACAAAAAAAAATTCCTCGAAATTTTTCCAACTTATAAGTTATATTGAAGTTAGAGTACCACTGCAAAAAGTTAAAGAATAGTCTTAAAATGTTGGTATTGAAAACATTGTAACGGATTACGATTATAAGTTTTAAAGGCTAGAGCATATAACTTCTTTATATGTATCAACTAATTTAGAAGAACTGAGTGTCAATTTAAGTGTTTTATATTCAGGAACAGGCCATCCCTACTTCTAAAAGTACTCTGCATTAGAGTCAATCCTTGATTCTTCAACTCCTTGGTAATGTATTCTATTCAAACCTTCACTAGATTTCCATAGGTTATTCCTTTAGATGAATTAAATGTGGAGTGGAAACTGATTCGAATGGAATGTAATCTGCAGAGAATGATTTAGGTTTCATTTTTTGCATATTTCAATAGAAGAATCCCATTTACCTCAACAGACTTTACAGAAGTTTCTTTTGGATCTCACCTCACCTATATTTTAAGAAATAACTTTTTCAACTAGAAAGGGTGACATATAATGAATAATTCGTTAGATTCAGGTGTTCCACTAATTATAAAAACTTCGGAAAATTATTATAATAATGAATGGCATCATTGTTACCCACTGAAAATGTTCTCCCTTCAATGATTTATTTTACTCAAACAGCATTGATGGGAATTTATGCCTGATTGTATCACGGTAACCAAACCCATTACGGTAACCAAAGGGAAGCCATTCCAGACTTTTTGACCCGCCACAAAGGCACACTCATTTAAACCATAAGACTGAATGACCGGACTGCCGCAACAGATACACTGGTGGAAATTGTGGTCGAGTCCTACTGACCATCACCTGCTGAGGTAAACCGGCTCGCTTGGGTAGTCAGCGATTTAAGCCTAATCAGAGTCTCTGGTTTTGTAGTAGTGCCAACTAGTTCAAGAGTACGACTTTTGCTACTAACTCATCGCAGTCGTTTTCACAGCCCCTTTTTACTTGGGGGCACATTCATACATTTCACAGATATTACACTGAAGAACAACCATGTCCTGACAGGTACTCGAAAACGGAAAGCCCAGATCATGAGAAAGACGTGCTGCCTCTATGCCAATACGCTATCCTGGTCAATAGTTCTATATTTATGCAGCCATAGTAAACTAGGAAACTGTTCTACAGTCACCGTAAGCAAGTTCTGAGCAATATGGCGAACAGCCTGGATTCAGTCTTAATTTGATTCCATGGTAGTATAACTTCGAGGTATTGCTTCCGTTATGATCAGTCGTCCATCACCATTTTTTTTATTGAAGTTGTACTTTAAAATTCTTTCCAAGAGAGTGTTACAATACTTTTGTCAACTTCAAACTTTTAAGAACCTTAATTAAATATGAGAATTAAATTAAGTGGTTTTTTTGTAGTCATTTTGAATGTACAATATTAGTTTAATTTGCAGGAAATGTCGGGAATTGAAATTCTCTTTCTTTTTATGTTACATTATACTGTGTACGATGACTTTAGACGTTCTCATAGATCTGTTTTCACGTCTTCTATGACATTATAGTCTTGATGACTAAAATACATTGCCTTTTAGCTGATCTTTGATTTTTAGTGATCAGAAAGGGTTCTTTTTACAAATTCATAGGTATATGATAAAAATATGTTGTCTTTTTATGTGGTAATTGAATGTATTTCAAAGAAATATATGACATGAACTTTTGTTATTCCAATCTATATGTCTTAATACAAGCGTTAAATCAGAACTGAATAAATCATCAGGATATCTTATGCCGTCCAATCACTCCACAAAATATGTAAGAATTAAAAATCTTTATCATTTGGTGAATGTCATGGATATATATCGTATTTCCTTTTATGAAGGCAAAGACTGACTGGTTCCTTATTCCAAGTTCCAGGGAAATTCTTCAAAATTACAAAAAATTTTTGGCTAAAGGTAAGCAAGTTAACTATTCTTCAATTTCACCAAAGAAGATCAATTTACTACAGTTGCATTGTTTAAAAGTTCTTCGGATGATGTTTTAATATCTTTAGAATATGACTTTATACATTATATCGTAAATGATACTAGTCTTAAGTATTCTACATCTTATTGACATTTAATATTGCCCTTTATATATATATAT
>JAOUZG010005720.1:449075-473424 GCA_026289955.1 Argiope argentata | reverse complement strand
ATATATATATATATATATATATATATATATAAACTTCTTTTTGAATTAAAAAATTCATTTTAAAAATGCGCATGGTTTATTGAAACATTACCTATCCGATAGCTAAAAAATTGGCTTTTATTTTTTTTAAACGTGAAAGTTTCTTCTTTCAAGAAACAAGTAAACCTGGAAAATAAGATCCTATTCAGCTCGTCTTGGAGATGTAAGAGTAGTGTAAGTTTCCCAAACTAATTTTACTCGTAATTATGAAACAAATTACTTTTATTCCAAGAGGATTGCCCAGAGATTTCGAGTGTATGACAATTAAAAGTTCTCAAAGCGTTTCCCCCAAAAAACATTTCAATCCATTATCATTCAAATTATGTCAGAGAAACTATTAAAGAGTCGGGCAACTTTAATTTCCCATCTAATAGCTTCCAGATAAGAGTAAGAACTTTTATTTGCAAAGAATCTTAATTAGAGGACCTTGGGTTGCTCCGTTAAAATAACAAAACACTTTTTACCTCAAGTAATTGAATTTTATAACGACGTTATACTCCGCTATAGCGTGTCGCCACTTAATTAGAAAATTCGCCGGAATGCTTTGTTTTAATACCCTAAATTGATTTTTAATGTAAAATTCGGAAGTGAATTAAAATACAATATGTTCGAAATGTTTTGCTTTTCATACGCGTCGAATTAAATTAAGGGCGCGGAGTAACACAAATATTTAAAATGGAAGAAGGCAACGTTCGCGGTAAATTGTCAAAAGAATGTGAATATATCGAATTACTTATGCAAATTTCAATGGAATGAATTGAAAAATGGATGATCTTTTAAAAATGAATTACCACTAACATTTTTTTAGTTGTAATTCATTTTTTTCTTCTTTCGCTTTTATTGGTTACCGGATAAAAGGGGCGTGGCTTCAATAAGTGTCCGGTAATGAATAAAAATATATGTACAATCAATTTAAACAATTCTTCAGTCGATTTTTAAATAGATCAACATTTTTCTTTCCGTTATGCATTTGTTGAAAATCACGCGAACGTGTTTCATTGTTCATTTTAAGTTTCAGGAAACTCACATCTTTTGTTCTCTAATCTTTTAAAATCAACGTCGTTCAATTAAGCGAGATAAAATAAATTATTCAATTTTCAATTCCTCAGGCCATTTTCTTACACGAAATCGCTGATGAATAATTTATTTTGAATGGAAATATTTTTAAGTAATCGTTTTTGAGCAGGTGGGGATTTCGACTAACCTTTCAATCTGGGCATTTACTTATTAAGTTGTTAAATGACCGAGTTTAAAAATTACAAACTCCGCTATGGAAAAAGCTTTTATAAAAACATTAACTTCTAATGAATTCTCGAGGAATAGAATTTTAGCATTGATGTTCCGTGTATTTATCAAACTTTGCTTTATTGACCAACATTTTGAACTGCATTTGTTACATTTAATACAATGTGAATGTGATCCAGTAAGGCTAATAGGGCGTTGGTTTCGCTTCTTTTGAGTTCAAACCTACCAGCCGAAGATTTGTGTGGTGGCTGGCACACGTTAAACCTGTCGTGGTCATCTAGTCCTCCATAACAAGATTAATACTACTGGGGATACCGGAGAAGAAGCGATATTTCTCTGTTCCAGATTTAAATTACGATCTATGGATGAATGAATAAAATGCACAAATGAAGTTCGCTACGTAAAAAGGGTTTGTGACGTGTGTGAGTTAGAAGTCAGTCTTCTACCCTCGGGTGCTCAGAGATACATATCACCAGTTGTAAAGCGTCGTCTTTCCATAGTAAAGCGGAACACGAGACAATTATAACAACAATACAATGTGAATGCATAATTGCTTCAGCCATTAGAATGTATTCTAAACATTAAATTGTACTTCATGATGAAACTATGTTAATTTAATAATCTTATGCTAATTCTGCTTATTGCG
Organism: Argiope argentata; assembly: GCA_026289955.1. Classification (NCBI taxonomy): domain Eukaryota; kingdom Metazoa; phylum Arthropoda; class Arachnida; order Araneae; family Araneidae; genus Argiope; species Argiope argentata. The sequence continues at coordinate 471,494 of JAOUZG010005720.1, read as the reverse complement.
TAGATGGACTTTCCTAGTGCAATCTAGTCCTATTAAAATGTATTCCTAATTAAGAAAGTTACAGTCTGGATAGTTTATACTTTAAACACGTTATGATCGATGGTACTATACTTGCTATATATTATATATCACATTGTGCAATTTGTGCTATCATAAGCAGGTTTTTCTTTAACTTTCAACCACGGATGAAAACTATGCAATTACTTATGCGGTAAAAAAAGGATCGGTTTAAATTTCATTGCGGTAATGGAAAGTATTAAAGAAAATATGAGTGTGTGCGTGTGTAATCAAGTATCAATACAATTTAAATTTTATTTCTTAGCACTCTTTCCAATTATTTTTTCAATTTTATATGACGCTAAAACCTCTTTCCATTTATAAGAACCTACTAATTTATTTTACAAATATTAGTTTCGATAGTACATAAATTAATACAAAACTTAATTGAGAATACAACATTTTAAAAACTTCACTCTTGTTTTGTGCCTAAACTAATTTTAGTTAAAGAGTTAATTATGTGAGAGTAAATGCCATGGAATAATTAGTTTTGAGGAAGTATATGTTAAGGCAGAGTTCATTTAATTTAACTGCGAATATGCAGCTGTGGAAAATGGCTCAAATCTTTGGCGTAGTTGGAATTCTTTTCAAACTTTTAGGCAAATAGTTATTTTGTAAGGCTTTATATGAATATATGCTTAAACGTTTAATGATAGATACATAGATAGTTTATTTGCTCTAATGTTACAGTAAATAGTTATGATCTCATTTGTAGTAATAAAGTGATTTCACGTAGAGAAAAATTTAATGAGGTTATTTTGACTTTAATTCAGCTTTAAACTTGCTATTAAACTAATAATTAGCGGTACAATACTAGTTATTAACAGAATATTATTATGGAATAGAAAATGAATCTTATTATTTCTACATTTTTAGATACAGAATTATTAAGTAAATGATTCGATTTAGCTATAAATGATTATGCTCTTTAGAATAGTTTTTATCGCTATTATCTAGTGGTGATGTTGGAATTTCGCTCTTTTAAATTTGCATTTCTCAGCGTTGGAAACACTGGAATTGAAACTGCAATAGTGAATTGGAATCATAATACATGCGGTTATAAAAGTCATCTGTTTTTAAATAAGTCATTATGCATTCATGTCCATAAGTTAAAGATGATGCAAGTTCAGGAAGAGAAAGAGTCAGAATCAAAACAAATGTGACTTATTTGTAAAGTCTACTTATTAAAGAAAAGATAAAGAGCAAAAAAAAAAAACATTATTTGTTTGACATCATTAATAAAAATTACAATTTTTTGCCCCCTACATTAAATTACAAAAAAAAAAAATTCCCTATTTACAAAAATCAATTTTACATTGTTAGTATGATGGATAAGACATATTATGTCTCCTAGACGACGCAATATAATTTGTACAATACCACATAATTGATAAGTCCGTACAATTGATACATTACCCAATTTTATATGTTAATTTTTTGAATATTTTAGATTTTAATTATGAATTAATTGGTTCAATGAAGAAACTTTTGATAAAACACTGTAGTACATATAAAATATTCATGAAAATATATTTAAATCGAATTCATAAGGTTAAAAATATACTTAAAAAATTGATATTTATTTTTTTGGTTTTCTGATACATTTTTTTGTTATTTGATTTAATCTCAAGATGTTTTTCCTCTTAGTATCAAACAAATTATTCCTCCTCAAAAATGCATTATATCCTACTTTCATATTTATTTATTTGTTAAAACGATTGGCATTAAGCATGCCAATGATTTATTGAGAACTCAAAATTTGATTTACTTAAGTTTCTCATATCCTTTTGTGTCGGCATTTAAAGAGTAAAGTAAAACTTTTTCATAATTAATTCGAATAATAAAATTATTCTTCATTATTAAGAATTATTTTCCTAGCTAATTCAGTAATAATAAAAAAATATATATATTTTAATTTTATGCAATGGAATGAATATATACTCCTATGATATATTAAAAATTTTATTTTTAATTGCTCACATCTTGTGAGACGATAAAAAAAGTTGACAAAAAAGTACATTTTCAGTCAATAATTAATTAAATAATAAAAAATAGTGAATTACACAAAATGGTTTTTGTCTTAAAAAAGCAAACCTCAAGAAATGCAATACAACTGTTAAATTTCCTTTTGATTGAAAAAAAGAAACATTTTTTTTTCTTTTTGCTAAGCAAGAATAATCCAAAATAAGATATATGACAATGAAATTACATGAATCTCATCATAATCTATATATAAGCAAAATAAGCAAAAAAAATCAGTTTGTTCAACTGCACAAAAATTGGTTCAATTGCAATAGAATCACTTGAAAATTGAGAGATTTTCAATGAAAACTCAAACAAGCATTTCTTTCCGATCTGTGGTCAAATGACTTGAAGGACTCACTACTTGGACCCTCACTACTTGGATCTTTTTTTCACAACTCGGCATCCCCACGGGGAGGGGGGGATCTCGAAATGAGGATAAGAGGCTTCCGGCATGGTGGTTGCATCTTGCTTCCTTGGAGGCTACATTAATCGGTATAGATAGGCTCTACCCCCAGATGACGGAATGTACTTCCTACGGGAATGATTGTACCACATACGGTGATGACCTTTAGGGCTCAGCTACAGTTCCAGCCAATATTGCTGTTGCAGTGGTTAGGTAATTGAGTTTTGGGGTTTAAATTTATGTGCCTGCGGGTAGGTAGGGAAGTTTGTAATGACTTTCACAGTGCAATGCGATCAGTTCTTCTTTTCAGTCAACAATACACAATTTACGCCAGAACCTCGATTATTTAATAAAATATTTCTTGTAGAAGATATTACAATGCTTTTATGAAAAATTTATATTGTACTAATTGGTTATTGTATTTAATACAGACAATGAGTAAAACAAACAGACTGCTTAGTATGAAATTGCTTTATCATTTACTTGAATACAAAATTTGAAACAGATTGCGCAAGTGTATTTGAACATAGCAGATTTTGACAATTAAAACGTAGCTAAAATTCCGAAGATCATTTTGACATTCTGAAGTATTTAATGCAGAGTAAAGATCACAAGTGAATAGGAGAATTTTTAACTCTCCCTCCTCCCCTCCCTAAGATATTTATATTGATATTTAACAAAAGTTTATAAAGTCAAGGATGAAACGAAATTAAATATACTTTTTGTATAATAATTGTTTATTTAACTGAGATCTTCCCTTTTTCAATTCTTACTTTTAGTTCACATTCTTCCTATATATATTTATATGGTTCTTATGTATTACACCGTCGATTCGCCAACTATACAACAACCACGCCAAATTTCAATCTGGTGGCCAAAATTATTTCATGCTTTTGAAATTTTGCAAACCAATTTTGGCGCGTAGGTGATCTATTGGCAAGCATTTTTTGATTTGGCGAAATTGATGGACGGTTTAATACATAAGTACATTTATATTTGTTCAAATTTTCAATCGTTATTAAAATATTTTTTATTCATTTATTCATGTTCAAATACATTTTTAAAAACTTTTAGTGGATGATACTTGATGTTAATACAATTTTTTGAAATATTAATTAAATTTAATCAATTTTTGTATTTTAAATAGAGCTTTAGTAGTTTGTAATGAATTGAAATCAACAAGCCTTAACTCAATCGGTAAAATGCGAGGATTTCAGTATTTTTCACGTGAAGATGAAGAATGCTAGCTTAATTTATGTAAATTCAATAATTTTTTGAAATCTTGTGTTAGGTATACGTTTTATCCAAAAGATTTTCGAGAATGAGTTAGCTCTTGTGGCTTAATGGTTAGAATAAAAAAAATATCAAAAAAATAAAATTGAAGAAACTTTAAGCTTTAGGTTCAGTTCCGATTTCTCTCCTTAACATTTTTGTCATCAATTATCGGTCACTTCTTCTAGCTAGCCTTAAAATAGATCTACATGTCGAGAAGGAAAATGTAAAATTGCAAGGAAATTCGTTTTTTTTTTGCTACTTAATATTTTGATTCTGTTATATAGAAATACATATTGTTGCGAAAATTCATTGGCAGGTTCGTTTATATAGTGGTTGGTGTATGGTATAACAACACGATCAGCAAACCTGAGTAGAAAATAACATTTATTTACACGAAAACACTAACACAAAGACGACAAATATGTACAGCCGCGACAAACAGAGAACAGAACTCTGCACACCGCAGCTCAGTTTCGCAATCGCTTGAGATCCACAGCACCCTGGTTCTGCTTTTTGATTGTTCCGCCATTGCTATCAACTCGATGACTCACTACTTGCCTTCGGCTCTAATTCCGCTTCCGGTCCATTTCAATTCAATTCTCCCACACTCACCACAACTTGAGTCTATCGGCTTTTCATAGCTCTCATTAGGCGGACTGAGAATCTACTAGACCAATCCGGCTACATCTCAGTTTCTGTTGGACGGATTATGAAAATTCTTAAAGTTTCTAGTATTATCTACTTTATCCCCAAAATCGCCAAATGGTCTCCATGGTTGTCGTCATGCTCACACATCCTTAATGCAATATCCGCTCAGCATGGAACAGGACTGATTGTAAAATGGTTTTCCTTACTATAACGATATTTGGTGTAAAGCAAAATTAGGTTTGTAACAATATTTATAATAATTGTAATCATTTAATAAAAGATAACTAAAATAAGACCTTTCTTTGTTGACCTAAGTAGGAATTGTTTAAATTTTTTTATACTACTTATTCCTTTCTGTACCTATAATCGTCTTGATTCTATTCATGGTTGCCTTTTAAGTATCTGAGCTATTTTTAAAGTGTCCAATAGAAGGAATAATCGGTGAAGTGCTAGTCTTCTCGTGCTCCTCAGGAAACTTATTCCTCAAAACAAGACTGAAGAGGAATTCTTTCTACTCTGCTATCCTTTCCCTCTGCTCTGCTCTTCTATTTTCTTTGTACTGAATTTTTTTCGCAGCAGGGGAAGTTTTCAAACCTCCGATTAGAATCGACTACACGTAGCTATAAAAGCAAACATTTCCGATAAAAATCATCTGGTTTATTTTATAACTAAAGAAAATAAAAAAAGCAATGCCAATAATTCTTGTCTTCAAGTCCAAGGAAAATTTACTGCATTAAAAAGTTCAAAGCCATAATGCATATAACATTTTGTCAAAAGTATATTGGTAAAGCAATGTAATATTAAAGAAATGCGAAGGATGTTATTAGATATTTTATAGATGTTAAACATATAATAATTTAAAAGATGTTTTGGAGGTATTTTTTCGTTAGCTGAGAGGCAACGAAAAATCGCCAAAGAAATTTGGAGAAATTCTACATTATTTGGCGACTTACCACTTTAAAATCACTGTAAAATGTTTGGCGGAATTTTAAATTATTAAAGCGTTTTCTCGCTGATTCCCGGCAAAAGGAAAAATACCGTTTTGGAAAAAGAAATATCCCGTCCTTTATAAGATAAACCAAGAATGAAGCCCTGAGAGTTTTTCATAATCAAAAATTATATCAGCTGTATAAATATTGCTTATGAAAAATTATCATTTTTTTGCTATAAAACGGGTGATTCAGTTGTAGAACTTTATTATTCCAAAGGAAATCGTAATACTATATCGTTGGGTTAGCAAAGATTTTATTGGGTTAAAATTATACTTAGAAAAATATATCCTAATCCCACAAAAGATACTAAGCCCATAAAGGAAATGGGAATTTTTCTTTCATATTTATTCAATTTTTTCAATTTTATAATTTTTTTAAAGTTTAAGTAATTTTAAATTTTGGTTAATATGGTCATGCACTTTTATATAAAGTAAAATAATGTGAAGCTCTTCATCGTCAGTTCACATTATCACAGTAGGTTCTTTTTAAGACCAAACAAATACATGTGTATCCATTTTTCCTTATCTCCCACAGTTCATGGAATGTTACTGAAGAAAATTACAACTTTACCTCATTAACAGATCATGCTCTGAACTGGAATAGACCTTTAACTGTAGTAGAATGTAAAGATTATATACTTTGAGTGTTCCACAGCTTTGAATGAAATCGATGAGTGTTCATTCCTGGTAGTAAAATACAGATAATAGAAAATTCAATTCAAATTAAAAACAAAATAAAGTGGATAAAAAAATAAACAAGATGAAGAAATATTTGTCTTTGGATCTTCATTTTAATATCACATGATAAGATTGCCATACCGCATACATTCAATCATAATATAGATTATAAAGATGTAATAAATTCGGTATTATACACGAATTCTCTAAAAAGATAGGTTTTAATTAGTATTATATTTATTCTTAACTGATATCAGTGAATAGTATGATTACCAAGATATCTCAACTCTATATTACAGGCTCCAAGGATTTTCTAAATTATTACTTTAATAAGAAATAAGTAGGCGAGACCTTAATATAAAAGAAAATTATTTCATACTTTCAAGAAAAGAAAGAAAAAAGCAGAAATTAACTTTAAACCTTCATTTAAAAACATTTCATAGATATAGTATAACATATGTAAAGATTTACATTCGTAAAGATTTTTCATAGTAATGATTTCTTCTTATTATTATTTTTCATAGTAATGATTTCTAATTATTCTTGATATTATTCCATTATTACTTTTAAAATACAGTTTTTAACAGTTTAAATTTTTAGAGAAAATGTAATAAATCATTTGCAAAGACAATAAAATATTATCTAAGTTTTAATCAATACATAGAAGAAAGAAGAAGAAAAATAATCGTTTAATTATTTTAAAATAAAAAGAATGTTATTGGAATTTTAGAAATAATTGTTTGTCAGTGAAATTTAGAGAATTGAATAAGCAGTAATTGGAACGAGCACATATCTGAAATCAAGGTTTATAGAAAAAAAATTGATTTTGTTGATTTTAAAACTCAAAAATATCAGCAATACTTGAATCTGAGATCATTGCAATTTTTTTCATCTAAAATTATTTGTATTTTTTTATTCTTCAAACAAGCGAATTCCCAATAAAATTTATATAGGATCATTGCATTCGCTTAGACATGAGTAAATGTAAGCAAAATATTACTCGATATGACATGTGACATCTAATTAAAATACCAAGTTGGAAAAATAAATCAGTTCAATTGTTTTAAAATTAAATACTTAAATTCATCTATTATCAGATAAAATTATTTACGCTATTTTTAATCATTAAATGTTTGTAAAAGATTTTACAGAATATATAATTTCTAACTATGAATAAAATAAAATTAGGTATCTGATAAATTAAGTTATTGAAAGTATATGGAAAAGTATATTTCTTCCTATTGAAAAGTCATTTATTGAAAGTGAAAGGCTCATTATTTAGTCATTTATTGAAAGTGAAGGCTATGCCATTTATCTGCATAAATTTTAGTATTAAATTTAATTATTAAGGAATTATTTATTATTACTTTGAGACAAAACTATGCGTAGTATCACCTATTGCTAAACAAGAGATTGTTTCAAGTTCCAGCAAAAACAGAAACTTAGATGTTTCTGTTTTTCTCTCAGCACAAGTAGAAGCCATGCTTTATTAACTAATTATTGATTTAAAATTTAGTTATTAAATCCTATTAACAGATAAACTAAATTAATTTCATTAAAATATTTTTAGGTTTAGTGGCTTTTTTTCTAAAACTACACATGCAATAACTCTCTACTTAGACTGATAGTTGTCTTGAAATGATTTATAAGAAAAAAATTGATTTTTAATATCTAATGAAGAAAAAAGATGGCAGCACTAGCTCTAATAAAAAAAAACTTTTGAAAGCGCAGGGGAAAAAATATAACACTTCATTTCTTAAAAAGAATGCTTCTTTGATTGTTTTATAAGAAAAAAAAATCTGAAATTTAATCTTTTTATTGTAATAAATTCTAGTAACATATCATAAAGAGAACGAAAAAAATATTTAACATTGCTGAATGGTAAGTATTACTTACATTTAGGAGCTTTTTAAAAAATGGTTTATAAAAATAATTTTCCAAATTTAAACAAACATAAAATTAATCAAATATTTTAATTTTGAGGGGAGTTCGAATTACTTAAATTTCTTTTATGGTAAAGAGCATCAAGGAATAGATAAACAGAGAGAGAAGATTAGTTGGTGAAGATTATGATGGAAAGATAGAGTTTACTTGATCTTCTTTTAATATTTTGACTTTAATGAAACTCCCAGCTGCTGCGCTCATGATTTAACCTCTTCTACTTTATAAGAATTTTTTCGTTATCGTACTGGAGAGATATTAAAGAAAGGATCATCTAATTGCAAAAAAAGAAAGAAAAGAAAAGGTGGATAAGTTTTCAACGAGAATTGTGATAGTCAAAATATTTGACTTTCTATTAACAGGGTAAGAAAGAATTTCAAGTAGAGAAATAAGTATTTTTTAAAAATGAAGATTATAACTTCGAACTTTCAATTTGTCCATTGATACAATTATTTTTTATTTCTCTATTTTCTTTTTTAATTAATTATTTTCAGATCTTCAGATCTTAATTTTTTATTAATAGCAATTAAACTATATTAAGAATTTGTAATATTGTCAACATTTGGTTAAGATTTTATGACACAAGGATTTTAAAGATTGGAAGCAGGGATTTCAAGAGAAAAATTAGAAAATATTTAAAAGGAAAAAAAGCACTTATTAATATTTAGCATACTGATAAAAAAAGGGCTATTTAAAACAAGATGAATTAAATTTCTTTATAATTTCTCTTCTAGAATATTTTTTGAAAAAAATTATAATACATATACTTTTGATATTCTCCAAAATAATTTTTATATGATTTGCTGGAACAATGAATCATAGCATTTTATCACAAAATTAATTTGTTTTATGCTTTTATTATTTAACAATTTCTCAATTTAACCCTGTATCTACTGACGGTATTTATAAGTGCTATTTAAATCTGGATTAAATTTTTGTAATATGACTATTTTTGCCAACGGTATTCTAAAAAACAGGGGCAACGTAACCCAAATAGCAAGAAGCTAATATAAGCAAAAATTAAGAATAAATTATATTTAATTAATAATTAAATTAATTAAGATATTTCCGTTAATTAATATTTTTCCTTGGGTTCTCTACGATTATTCTACAAGGAAACTTAACTACTGTTGCAAAAATGAAGTAGAAAAATTGATGGTAATATAATTTAGTATATAAAAGGTTACATACTTCATTATTTCATTTATAAATTATTTACGTATCTTCACCTGAATATAACTAATGAAAGATTTCGTAACACCCTATATATCAAACAAAAACAACTAATACAGAATTATAGGTAATAATATATGAATCATTAATACTTAAATGAAAAAACAACATTCATGATTCGCAAGTATTTTAAACATTTTATAGCTTAAAAGAAAATAATATTAAAAAAAATCATTAAAAGAGAAGAATGATTATTATTTTCATACTTTTTGTTTTAGAATTATTATTTTTTATTGAGAAACTATTTTATTAGCGGTTTTAATACAATAGATGATGAAAAAAGTTTTTTGTATTCTAAATTATTGTCTGTAAATATGATAAATGTGTGTAGGTATATTTAAATTTTTTCGCAAATGTACTAAAAACTGTTGCTGCTCTACAGGCCAAATAATTTCATATAAAATAAGCATTTCATATAAAGCTGCAAAATTTCACATATTTATATTTTGATGGGGTGGAATACGATTCTTGGAGCGATGCTTTAGAATTTTAATTAATGAAAAACTGAGCTAAAGTTAGAAGGCTTTATCTTCTGAAAATATAACTGCACAACCTTGACAAAATTTTAAAAACTTATTTTTAATAATAACAATTTTTAGCGTTTAAATGCTCGTTTATTCTGAGTTTTGGAAACCCTTAAAGAATTTATTTTGCCTAATTTCCAAAAATAGATTACAATGCTTCACTAAAATTCAAACCATTTCCAATGCTTCCTCAAATATTTGATCATGGAATTTTTCCCCCATTGCTGAAAAATGTGAAAAGTAGGATTTTATTTAACATCTGCATAATTTATAAGAAAAATTAGAAACTGAATAAATCATGATAATTTTAGAAGAGAATGCATTTAGAATATACCCTGATAATTTAGTAATGATAATTTTAAAAGACTTAACTATCTACTATTTACATTTTTAACAGCACCATGATGTCATACGACCGATTTCCTTCATAAAAGTGTATGTACACAATGAATAGAACATACACAAGAAAATTAAAGGAATATGACTTTAATATTTAATAATTCTGTATAATCATGAAAATGAAGTTATATGTGAACGATTTTATTGAATATAAATATAACCAATTTCACGATGAACCCATAATATTTTTAACCAAAATTAACTTAATAAGAAATATTTGAAAGTCAATATTGTAGAGTCAGAAATGAAAGGTAAATAAGTATTATAAGTTGGAATGATATAATTATAATATTAGAAAAAAAACGAAGTTTCGAAATATAAAGGTTCTTTTAAAACTACCATACTACGCTGAATTTCATCAGATTTTTATGAATGATAATATATATGTTAAACAAGAATTTCTGATTTAAATTGCTAAATAAAATTGAAAAAAAATCAGAGAAGAAAGAAATAATTTTAAAATTTAGTAAAATTATTGATAGATGTTCCAAAGTTGTTTTTAGATTTAATTAAAAAAAGTAATAAGATAGTTTGAATGCAGTTATTTCAATAAAACCAAATAAGAAAATACTTCATTCAATTCAGGCCACAGACTACTACAAAAATGTGGATACAGATTTTTGTATTATTTAATCGTAATAAAACTAATTTTTTTTTTAAATTTCAGCGGAGTATGTAATGATTGCCTTTCATAAATAGTTTATATATATTATAAATCAAATATGACGGCGTCTTGGCATAGGGGTAACGCGTCTTCTATGTGATCTGGGCGTCCCGGTTCGGGCATCGTAGTTCTTCTTTGTTTTATCTATGAGGTGTGTGAATATTCCACCATTAAAAAGGGACTGTGCAAGTAAATGTGTAGAATGAGTAGCTAAGTCGTACTGTTGGCCCTAGTTGGCGCTACTACAGAACAAGAGACGCTGATTAGGCTTAAATCGCAGACTACCTCAGCGAGCTTGCTCATTGCAAGTGCCGTAAGAAACAGTAACAATATAAAACACACACACACACACACATATATATATATATATATATATCTTATAATATAATACGAGGAATGGTTGTCAAGTCGAAAATCGCCCCAGAATTAATAAACTCCGGTACACTTGGACGTCTGGGGGTTTTGGCCACGAGTAATCGATTGCCGCCGGTTTTGAAGCGCTACGGTTGAGCAGTTCGGAGTTACAGATAGGATATTTTCAAACTTTATTAGTTCGCCATAATGGCTACTTAAATTTTCAAGTGGTAACGTGCTGCCATCTATATCCAATATGCCATCTATATCAATATTCATATACATTTTTTTTTCATTTCATGCAGACACGTGATGAAAATTGCAGTTTTATATGTTTAATGCGCAATAATAATTTTTTTTTTAAATTTAAGCTTTTGTCAATCTGATGGCAACATATTAATAAGATAATTTTTTCCCTTTTACTCGTAACGCATGCTAGGAGCTTAAGTTTTGATTTTATCTTATACTATAATACGATGAATGGTTGCCAAGTCGAAAATCGCCCCACATTTCCGATATTTCAACATTCATCAGAAAAAAATAAGGATAACTTTGATATTTTTACTAAATTTTCTTTCAAAAAAGTACGATTCTAATTCCACTGCTTTTTATTAAGGGAAATTTGTTAATGAAATTTTGAATTTAGCGCTAGTTCGTTAACTAAAAAGATTCGTTCTTTTTGATTCGTTCAAAATTCCAATTTACAAATATTCAGATTTCCAAAAAAGCATTTAAGCAACTGATTTCGATTTCAAATCACTGTCAACAAAGTCCGACATTTCAACATTCATCAGAAAAAAATAAGGATAACTTTGATATTTTTACCAAATTTTCTTTTAAAAAAGTACGATTCTAATTCCACTGCTTTTTATTAAGGGAAATTTGTTAATGAAATTTTGAATCAGATTTCAGGCCACATTTTCAACATGCAGAACGCACCTCTACATGAAATCACAATTGAAAATTTAAATATTCGAGTTAGCTTCGATACCTGATTTCTCCGAGCGGAGCTCGTTCACCCGCTGGTATATATATATATAGATCATAAATCCTATATACCTATCATGAATAATATAAATCATATCAGATCTCTGTAAACTACAGGCTCCTTTGAGACTGTGTGTGATGTAGTTGTCGCGTCACTCAACACCCGTGTATTTAATCCCTCAAACTTTCAGAATAAGTTATTCCCTTTTTTATTTCTCTTCGTAACGCACTCTGGCGCTTCCTCGGTGAAAGCGAATAGTAAAAATCAAATGTTTAATTTCTTTAATTAAATGGTGAATAAAATTATTTTTCTAAATTGGCTGATTGGTGTCACTACAAAATACATGCAATCCTAAGTACTACAAGTATAAAAAGCAATTTAGCGTAAATGTCAAAAATATAACTTTTGAGTAAGTTTCAAAAAATATAAAGAAACAAACTGTCTAGTTCCAAAAGGATAATAAAGAAAAAAAGGGGGTACCATACAATTATAAGTTTAAAATATTGATATAATATTTCAAATTTTTGAAATCGTTCAATTATAAAGCTGACGAGAAAAGAGTGATAAAAAACGCAAAGAAAAATAAGCAAGTAATGTGAAAAAGAATTTTTTAAAATCAATTCCTACTTAGGTTATTATGAAAAATGTTATTTTAGCTACTTTTTATTAAAAAAACTATAATTGTTGTTATTGTTGTTCACGTCTTCCACTTTATAACGGACAGAGGGCTGCAGTAGCTTCTGAGGGTATGGACCCCTAAGCAACCGAGGTCAAAAATCTGACTTCTAGCTCACATACTCACAAACCCTTTTTGCAGGCAGGCCTCATTCATGCATCCACATGTCGTTATATAGAACTGAAACAGAGAACGACCACTGACCCTTGACCTAAAATGGTATTACTATCTACGGGTGAACCTTATGACGCCGGCAAATTTAATGTCCACGATACAGCTTGCATGTTCAAACTCACAACTCAAGGGATAAGAATCCAATGTCTTTCCTACCAAGGTATCTCGACCTAACAATTACAATCACTATAAATAATTGATCAAAAATTATATTAGCATTGAATTTTCAACGCCAATGGAGGACTCAAAGCCAATTGTGGCAACTCAAAATGCGCGAATTTTCTACATAAGTTGGGATAACACAATATAGATTAGAAATTTCTAATTTCTTTTGTTCTGCGTTATTTTAGTTCGAAAGTATTTCAAAATGAAACGGAAAAATCGATTCATAAACAACGTTTAATTTTAAATGCATCCAGCATTATGAAAATAAACTGAATCATTTGAAATAACCGGCCGAAAATATGTTAAGCCTAACCTCATTGGCGTAGGGAAAAATTTAAACTGAATTCGTTACTTGTTTGGATCAGAAAAAATGATTTTTGGCGAGAAAGTTAGTTTTTAATTAATTAACCAAATTAATGAATTAATATTTGAAAAAAATGTATTAACATCAAATGTGATCCACTACAAGTTTAAAAAAAACTTGAACTTGATTGGATGAATAAACAATATTTTACTAACGATTTAAAATTTGAACAAGATATATATGGGAAGAGTGTTAGCTTATAGTAGGAATTGAAAAAGTAATCAAAATTGATAACTTATATGTAAGCCAGAGTAATGAACTATAAACTGTAAACAAATTATCAATGCATATTCAAATTTAATATCTTTCTTTCAATATCTGATCAGAAATGGCACCCAAACCATTCCAAAATTGTTCCACCAATGAAATATTTCAACGTCTGGATCTATCCAAGTTTAGAAGATTCAGTCGAAAATCCTTTCTACCGCTGAACGGGAGCTCCATGGGGTTAACGGTGAGCGGCTGTACCTGACAGTTCCATTACAATGGATGACGATTGCTCCGTAAGCTGCGTCGTTCTAACTATTTGGGAAGAATAAAAAGTGAGTGAGGAAGAGGACTTTGTCGGAAGCTGTCGGAATCTCTTGAGACTTCACTTCAATCGTTTGATTGGTTTAAAACTGAATCTTTAGTTAAAATATGCATTTTTTTTGTATGGCTCTTTGCATTGCCATGTTTCTTTTAGTATGTTCTGCTTGCCAATAGTTTCCCAATTGATATTTGATGATCTTTTCTGGAATATTCTTTAAAAATTTCATAAAAATTTGAGAAAAGCTGTTTTTGATTTGTGAGATCGTTACATAGATTAACTTTTTTTGAGAAATAATATTTTTTGAAATTTTTATTATTTAAAAATATTTCAAGTCAATAATTGAATTTCATTAAAGGAAAAGCAAAAACAGATTAAACCATCTGATGTAAAATACATTTCTGCTTACATTTATATTGATCTATCTACTAATAGATTAGCAAATATTCTCACGGAAATTTTTCTAGTTTTACTAAAATGTTAACTTTATTGTCTCATAAATACACTCGTAAAAAGGATGAATTAGAGAATTGAGTTAACGATTTAGGGAAAACAATAACCAACAGACTTCTAACAATAGATTTGTTAGAAGACTTGACATATTACGTATTCGTAATACGTGAACCGATACGATTACGCATTCGTAAATTACAACTCGAAGAATTTTACGTGGCAACAATGCGATAATAGCGCATTTGTAGTCTGGGTAATTATGGTAATTATAAAACTGGGTAGTTATAAAAATGGCGAGCATGCAAAAAAAAGCAATGTGTGCATTGTGAGGTTTCGAGACTAAATCAGTTATAACTACTCAACGTCGCTTCAAGGCCACGTACAAGAAAGATTCTCCTTCGGATAATTCTATCAGACGCTGGTTAACACAATTTCAAGAAACTGGTAGCGTTCTGTACTGAAAGGGAGCGGGGAGACCGATCAACTTGCAGGAAAATGTTGATCTCATCCAAGAAACGTTTACTCGCAGTCCACAAAAATCAAGGTGACAATCAGCTGTGCAGTTACATAGGCAGCACACGACGATGTGGTCAACGAAAATCAAAGAGACACTCAGTTGTGCAGTTACATATGCAGCACACGACGATATGGAACGTTCTCCATAACCGCCTTCAGCTGAATGCCAACAAAGTGCAAACTATGCAAGCTTTACACTTTAATATCATTAATAAGATTCTTTGATTTGTAATTTACGAATACGCAATCGGTTTTTGCGTAATGTTTTTTATTCAAAAGTTATGAGGCACGGAAACCTCGACAATAATTAATAAACACCCTGTACATTAAACTCGGGAATTCAACTTCCTTTCACATTTATACAGACTCTTTTTGGGTTTATTAAAACTTTATAAAATTTATGAAATATATAATTTGGTTAAAATCATGCCACTCACAGACTTCACAAAATAAATTAAATCCCTTAATCTTTCAATCACTTTAACTTAATAGGTGGTTCTTTAAGGCCACCGAAATGTATATGCTTCTATTTTCTTTATCGTAGTCAACTCATGCATACCTAATGAGAATAATTAAAGCTTCGCCTACACAAAAAGACACACCAGTCTGTAAACTCTGATAGTTGCAGTAGATATTTAAGTGCATCATTTAAGAAGTAGATTCTTCGAGTCTTTTATAGCTTTGAATAAGGTCAAAGAGTACTCTGGATAGAGCAATCTAGAGAGCAGCAAGTTCATGAAACATTGAAAAGGAGATAAAGTTCTTTTAGTTAATTTTCAGTTAATTATTTGTTTAGTTAGCTGAGTTTGTCATGGCAACTTTCCCGTTTCAATAGTAGCCCGTGTTGAGAGGGCCATGCTGTGGTTAATGAAGTTTTCAATTTGCATGTAAATTAGAACATTTTAGAATCTTGTTTTTTTGTATGAAACTTCTAAGTGCATGAGTTTTAATTCAGTTTGTATAGAATATATCTACAGAAATTTCAGTTATATATTTTACACTGTAAAATACTAGAGATGTTTGTAACTTTTCTTGCATAAAATTTTCTATAGCTAAAATATATTACAATATGAATGCTCTTCGGAGAAAAAAATAATTTCCATTCCCTTTATTGTGTGTATGTGAAATTTTTTAAAGTTTTGTTATGTAAAGCATTATCTAGTAAATATAGCTGTCAGTTTATATTGATGTTAACATTTTATATCAATAAATTACTTATTCTTAAAAGCCTTGGTATTATAAAATTTATTAAATTTTTATCTATTATTAATAGTTTTTTGAAAACTTTTGAGATCCCAGTAACGTTGTTTTTTAGAAAGCTTTTATTTAATAAAACTATATTTCTTTTATTATTTACTTACTACTACTTTTAGCTTCAGAGAAAACTTAATATTCCTAGCATTCTGACAAAAGTCTTTTGTTTATAACTAATTAAATAACGTTTTTTTGCTGTCAAATTCATACATTTTTCATAAATAAAAATTTATACACATACATAAAAATTTATACATTTTTTCCCATAAATGATTATTTATATTGTTATTCCTTTTAGTAAACTAATCCAAATTTTTGCAAGTGAAACTTTATGTCTAAAAAGTATAAAATTGAAAGAAGTTTGTTTAAAATAACTTTTTATTGATTGTAAAGTGAAAGTGCTCATTATTGAAGCAATCAAAATAATATGTTAAATATTAAAATCAATATTCAAATTAACTTTAGGAGACCTTGATCAACAGATTTGAACCATTCATCCTGTCTGTCTAGCTTTCCAACGAGTTGAAAGAAACCATTTTAAAATGGCAAAACAATAAAAACAGCTTCACATTCCTAACTTATCGTCCACCTCCACTGAAGAGCTTCAACCACTTCTCGAATTCCGCCTAAAAATACTTACACAAAGCGAAATGGTAGCCAAATTTGCGTTGTAGTTGCTGCCAACTGCAAATCACAAATCTTTCAAAAACGTCGGGTTCGAATTGTTTAGTTAATTTAAAATCATGGCACATAATTGATAAAACTTAAGGACACTATAAAAATTTGGATCCGAAATAAATTTCTCTGTGGATTTTTTCCAAATGTCCATGATTTATGACGTGGTATAATTTATTATTATATCTTTAAAACTTGAAAAGAAGTAAGGAAATTAATTATTTAAAGAAGATGTGATTCGCTTTTAGTTCTAGTAAAATTAGCAGTAGGTTATCACAAATATAATTAACATTTGTTTTAACTTCTCGTTAAAAATGTAAAAAATAATAGTAATTTGTACGAATCGCTTTAAATATAGATCAAACAATTATACCATTTAATTGAATTGAATTCAAGGGATTATGGCAAAAACGAGAATATTTTAAACTTTTCATTAATTCAGTCGTAAAAATTTTATTTCTTTAAATTACAATAAATAAAAAATAATTTGATGTTAAAGGAAATTAATGTCAAGAAGCTTTAAAAAAAGACATCGAAATAAAATAGTGAAATTAGATAAGATAATAAAATTGTCTATTGATTCTAAAATTTCAGCAAAAATAAAAAAAAAATAGTACACCACAAATTTATAAATCTAAAACAGCAGTATTTTGCACTTAAATGACTGAAATTATATAACTGATTGATAAAAATTAAATAAATACTAACGATTGAAATCTGCTATGCATATTTCAAGGTATTATGTCAGAACATCATATCTGGAACGGCCAATCATTGAAAACCTTTTACTTAATTAAGTAATCTAATATATTTTTAAAAAGATTTTTATTAACGTTTGAAAAAAATATTCCAACGAAAAGTGGCATATTTTGCAAATGTATTGATTAATCAAATAATTTAAACGTTTTTGTTCATGTTTTAAGAAAGCTTTCATAAAGTTAAAAAATGCTGAAAAAAATCATCTCAACAAAATGTGGCAAATTGGACATTAAAAAGATCTTTATTTTGAAATTGCAGCCATTTACCAATATTTTTGAGAATAAAAAAATTTAAAATTTTAATTCCTTGCCCACGCATTTTTACTGACGCCGAAAACCTCATGCAATTGAAACCTCATTCAAGTCCCGCGTGCTCGTGCAAGTTAAATGATATTTTTTATTAATTTTAATCGTTTCATTGAATGAGTCCCTTTAATATTGCAAACGATTTAAAAAACTTTGTCTCGCCTTTATTGTTTAAAAAAAGCTTACATTTCCTATTTATTTCCTTTCATATAATCAGGGGCTCAAAATGACATTTTTCTAGGTTTTATTTGCTGTAGTCATTAACTTCTTTTTTTAATCATAGATTTTGTAAATGAAATGGCACCACGTTATTAAAAACTGATTTTTTGAGATGCTCGTGCAGATAATAAAATTTCAATTCATTGCCCACGCATTATTGTTGACACCAAAAGCTTCATACCAAAAACATGATAATAAATTATTTCATCCAAAATTGATTATTTGTTTTCAAACTACAGCAATAATAAGTATTATGGAATGCAATAAAATCATATCAGATTTTGAAGAATTTTTCCACAATTTATTCTAGGCTTTTGACTATCAAATATTCCAAGATCCGAATTCATCTAAGTTTAAAAAGATTTACTCGAAAATCGTTCTTACTACTGAACGAAATCTCTGTGACATTAACAGAAGTCGGAGGCATCTAACATAACATTTCCATTAGAAAGGATGACAATTGCTCCGAAAGCTACTTCACTCCAACTATTTGGGAAGAAGTGAGTGTAGAGTAGGATTTTGTTGAAAGCTGTTGAAATTTTCAAAATTTCTCAAAAAACATTGAATTGTTTAGAAACTTTTGCTAATATTTTCGTCTGATATGGTGCAAACTCAAGGTCCTTTTAATGTCTTGTTTTTCCTACAATAATCCAATTCTCATTTTATAGTTTTTCAATTTTATGAAATGATATATATATATATATATATATATATATTAAAAATGGTCGCCAATTGTCTAACAGATGCGTGCCAAGTCGCCAAGAGAAGCAAATGACAAAACCGTAAACGGAATTTCACATTAAATGGAGATCTTTTGCTTGAACCCGATTAACGGAAAAGTACCAAAATTTTTGATGAGTAATCCTAATCGATATTTGACAAGAGAGACAGAAAATTCAATTTTTCAAATTGTCACAATGCAACACGATCTTATCAATTTTATGATTTGATATTAAAAAAAAGTCGATAATTAAGTTTCATTATTTTATGAGCAAAAAGTTTAAAATATCTGAAAATAATTATATTTCTGTTTAAACTCACATTGACCTGTCTGGAAAAGGAATAAATCTCATAGAAACGGATTTGAACAAGTGTAATTTGTTAGTAATAAAAGGTTTAACTTAATCATATCTTAAATATACACATAACATAGAAGGATGTTTAAAATGAGCAATAACAAATTACCTACTATAAAATTTTTTTAAAGATTTTCCTGCTTATTTAATAAACTTTATTTTTCCCTACTGTTTGAAAACTTCAAAAGATATTAATTGAAATTTACTAATTAATTTCGAATTATATGACTGGAAAATGAATAATCTATCAGCACACAAATAACCAATATTTTTATGTTGATAAGTTATTTCATATCGAAGTGGAATAAAAAAATTCTGTTTTTTTGTATTTTTTATTAAAAAATATAACATTTGAAACATTAATAAGAATCTCTATAACATTAAACAAAATGTATATTATTAAGCTCATTTCAAGCATTACTATCATATTTACGTATTTAAAATATCGGACACAGTATTTGTGCATCTTTTAAATATTATATAAAAATATGAACCATTATCAAATTCTGGCATTCCAAGTTTATTATGTTGGAAATTGGAGATTTTTTATGGTTTATTTGTAATAAATATTAGTAGAAAATCTGCAGTTAATTTTGTAAGGAGGGGTTATATGAAAGATACGTTTACAAATGCAGAAGTGGGCTCATAAATTTTCTTTGAAAACTTCTGATGCAGTAATTAAGAAAGATTTTCCAGATTTGTGTACAAAAAAAGATTACGGCATAGATAAAAATGTTATTTCTATTTAATTTTATTCTAAACTTAGAAGACATTATTTCAATTATATGTATCTTGATCATCTCATAATAACATGTATTATTACATTATCATAATTTTTGCTGGATGTTTCTGGATGTTCTTATTTAAAAATAAATATATTCTAATTTTTCCTGCAGTAACTCTTCAAATATTTCTTATCAAAACTGTGTTGCTGTTGTTGTTACTTATGGCCCTTGCCATACTGGACAAGTCTCACGCTGATACAGCAGCAGATTTAAGCTGAAAGGAGCGTCTCTTGCTTTTTAAGTAGCGCCAACGAGGACCAAGAATACGACTTAGCTACACACTCACCACATTAGCTTGCATAACCCCTCACAGATAGTCACTCATAAACCCTCACAGATAGGGGCACAGTCACACATCTCACAGATAGAACACAGAAAAAAAAACCATACCCAAACCGGGGACTCCAAGAACACGTGCTACCTCTGTGCCAGAAAGCCGTCATTCCAAAGATCTTAATCGAGGAAATTTAAAAATGGCGAACTTCATAGATTTAATCAATAAAAAATTGCTATAAAGTAAAATGCAATTTGAAGTATTTAATGCAGAACAAAAATTATAAGCGTATTTTCAAACCTTTTCCCTTTAAAAGATTTTAATGAACACTCAATGAAATTTTTATCAGATCAAATGAAATAGAAAATACTTTCTCCGAAATAGTTTTCTCTACAAAGAAGCTTTTCGTCATTTCTTTCTCTACCTTCAATCGCTTTCCACAATTTGAGGATATCTCTTGAAAAACCCAAGGCAAAGAGTTCAAGTGTTCCATAGACGTGATCATCGTTCGAGTGCTAATCTTCCGGTGTTCCTCGAGGGACCCATACTTCATGACCAAGACACGACCCGAGAGGACCTCCTTCCACCCTGCTGCCCCCCTCTCTCAGTTCCTTTCTTCGCTTTCTTAATTTTTTACCTCTGCTTACCGAACTCTCAAAACTTCCCGTGAGAATCGGCCATTATGTGACGACAGAATCGGAGCAAACGTCTTCGATAAAAATTAGTTTGTGTTGTTTCTGGAGAGGACCGAAGATAACAAAGGCAGTAACTCGAGTTCTAACTGCTGATGAAAAATTGTTTTAAACACTTAAAGGCAATTTAGAGTTTTATGGGTGGACTGGTATATAATATTTTGTCAGAAATATTTTATGAAAATGATGTAGTTTTGAAGAATAAAGGAATGCCATAATGAATCTGGTAGATTTTGAACGTGGAGTAATTAGATATAAATAGGGTATTTAAAACTTTTAAAGAGGAAATATTACTATTTTTCCTAATAAAACAAAGATAAAAATAATCATATGTAATAGCCAATATATATGTCAGATGTATTTCTGGACTTGTGTCAAAATAAAAATTCAATTTTAGTATTGTTGTTATATATTGTATTGTTTTTAATTCAACAAGGAATATTTTTTATGATTCATTATTTCTATGAAATCTTCTAAGTCAAGGTGTGTATTTTTTTTAAAAGAAATGTGTATTAAAAATGATTTATTGGATTTAAAATAGAATTATGAAATCTAGCTGGAAAACGAATTTCTTCTATTGCATGTAAAGCTTTCAAATCTGAGCATCACTCTTTTATTAAATGGTATTGCATTCAAAGACAGTTTCTTTTTTTTTGTGTGTGTGTAAAATTCGCAGTTTCAAAAGTCATATAATACTCCATTTTGGAAAAAATGTAATAGTTAAATAAATACCTTTGATAATACTTTATTCCAATTTTCAAAAATATAATTTCCATTTTCATTTTGACTATTGTATCTATAAAACCGTTGTATAAAATTTTAAAAAGAAATAAAAGGAAATACATCACGTTTTTCTCAGCATTGATAAATGTAGGTTTAAATCCAATTTTCTGATGAAATAACACCAAATAAACAAGTTCAACAGTTTTAAGATAAATATATGAGACCGCGAGTTGTTTCACCATTGTAGAAAAGAATTAATGGTGTTGAAATTAACAATTTTTTTCCATGATTTCATTTACTTATAATAATAATTACTAGTCAATCTACTACATCATATCAATAATTACTAGTCGAATGGATCATAGACTTGATTATTTCTTATAATTTTTTTCACTATTATTTTCCTTTAAAAATTAAAACATTAAAAATTAAATTTTTAAATTAAAATTTTAATTTAAAAGTAACTATAGATAACTAAAAGCAGAAGACTGTTATACGGATATATATTTTTATAATATATAGAAGCCTATAATACATATAATATACAATAATGTATATGATAGGTATATTTTCTATTATAAATATTATATATATATATAT
>JAOUZG010005720.1:422044-448975 GCA_026289955.1 Argiope argentata | reverse complement strand
AGCTGGCAAACAAAGTTTTGGAGCTCGATCGATTTTGAGATGAAATAACAGCTACAGTATCATAGTTATACGTCAACGTTTTAAAAAGGCAACTGCTTTCAAAGAAGTTACATAACAATAATAATACAATACTGGCAAAAGCAGGGAAAACTATTTTTTACCCTTAAATTTTGGAGACATCAAAACTTCCTAACCAAAAAAGCATTATGTTCTCACATGATAAAAAAATATTATCAAAAAACCCCCACTAAATAACAAAAAATTATAATTTTAAAATATTTGCTCGTTTGTGTTTTTGAATCTTATAATTCCAGCATTTTATGAATGATTAACAGCGATTGATACAAACTATAACTAAAAATAAATATATTTTTCTTAATTCATCTAAATAAAAAAAATACTGACTCTATTGTGTTTCTGATTCTCAAAATCACCCAAATTAATAACTAAATAACGATTTATGCAAAATACCAATTATAATAAATATACCCTCTAAATAATCAATCAAGGCACTATTATAAAAGTCTTTATATAACGCAACATAAAATATAAAAAAAATATCCAAATCATCCAAAAATTGCTTATAAATATTATATTGCAAGATATTCCCATTGGCTGGGAAAATCGACGTTTAAAAGATCTGCTCGAAAAATCCTTTCTATATATAGCTGGACGAAAACTCCGTGAGGTTAAAAGGAAAAGGCCACATCTGACATTTCCATTACAATGGACGGCTTGGAGCACGATTGCTCCGTAAGCTGAGTCTCTTTATCTTTTTCTGAAGAATAAGAAGTGAATGAGGAAGAGGATTTTGTCGAGTGCTGTCGAAATCTCTTGGGACTTCCTTTAAAACGTTTGATGCCTTTTGATTTGGATGCTTTAACTAAAATGAGTATTCTAGTAGGACATGTTTCAAATTCATGTTTTCTGTAATGCATTGTTTTTTTCCTACTGCAAAGAATGTTCTTTTCTTGAAAAAGTTTTAAACGTTATTTTAAAAATGTTTATATATATTTAATTTTGCATAATTGGGTGGAGAGATGGAAAGCCCTTCATTGTGCCAAAAGATTTTTTTTCACAATTTGAAATTAAAGATATCTCTGATGTCATCGATTGCCATCCATTGTTATCAGATAAGAAAAAATTTTAAATTTCTGAAATGAAAATATTCCTATTTTATTTGTTTTGCTCTGCCTAGTCATAAACAAAGTCTTAATGAAGAATTTGAAACAAAGACAATCGTATAGTAATAAAAAGTTATTTGTATCATAAATATATATGTAAGAAGATAACCGCCAAGGGTGGTTAATTTTACCATTTTCTTCTAAAATTAAGCATATGTAAAAGTAAACATAAGAATAATTTTTTGTTATATCTAATGGAATATTTTTTTCCTAAACTATTAAAATAATGCTTTTTTTTAAAAAAAATATGTCACTATTGTTTAAAATTACTAATAAAAATTATCTGGCAGATCGATAATAAGATAAATAAATTTATCAACAGTTTTACTTTCCCAACACTAAATGAAGCAACGAAATAAAAAAAAATTAGGAAGAACTATAAATGGTTGGGTGTTATGAATATGTATTTTTCATTTTACAATATTCTATCATAAGTAATGTTTGTCAATAACACACACACACACACACACACACACACACACACACACACACACACACACACACACACACACACACACACACACACACAACACAAATGCAAGAAATGTATTTGTAAGACTAGGCAACATTTTATAAATATTGCCAGAAGACTTTTGGCTAATAGTTTGATAGTATCATTATAGCTTGTATTTGTTTGACATCAAACAAATTACATTGTGGGAAGTTCTCATGCTAGATCATTTCATGGGAAAAAGT
Source organism: Argiope argentata (assembly GCA_026289955.1). NCBI lineage: Eukaryota > Metazoa > Arthropoda > Arachnida > Araneae > Araneidae > Argiope > Argiope argentata. The sequence goes on along the minus strand of JAOUZG010005720.1, from coordinate 447,095 downwards.
GTTGCCAAAATTAGAAACTATTCATGAATTCAGTAAACATAACAAAGACAAAAGGCCAATTATGTAGCAAAAAGGACAATAAAACCAATCATCAATGGCAAACAATATAAGCAAATGTTAATCCGTTTGAGTTTTCACCAAATTTGAGCTAAGTTGCTCTTTTTCATTCGAAAAAAAGTGTAGCGGGAACACATAATTTGGTGTTGGTCATTTATGGTGAAGATTCCATATTAAATACAACTAGTAAAGGGTATCTCAGGCAATGCAAAGATGATAAGTAAACATGACACTGAGGAAAAGTTTTATATAAGCGTATGTAATACAACTAAATAAACAATATATGCAGCATTTAAATATAGCAGAAGATATGCCAAAGTTTTCTTCAACTCTCATGAGAGCAATTTCATTTTGATGTTTTGACCTATACACTCCAAATGTTGCTCCTTCAGACAACTATTTATTTAGCTCCATGCAGAAATATAGTTTTAACAAAATATGCAATTTCTACTGACTTGATAACTGATTTTATCTATACAGCAAAACTTTGTTTCTTTGCAGAGTTTATTTCTTGAAAAACAGGCAAATATTGCAATTTATACCAAAAGCATTTTGAATACTTTGATACTTAATTTAATGATTAACAAAAATGTTATTTTTAACATAGAAAATGATTGAATCATATTTATACACGTTACATATAATAAAAAAATATAATGAAAGAAAAAAATATATAAATAAATAATATAAATATAATAAAACATATATTGAAAGAACTTTGCATTACACATAGGAATTTAATATGGCCATTAGAAAGAGAGTATTCAAAACTGTATGCAATTATCATTAGTTGTGGGGATAAACAGAAACTGTAATGCTTCTAAAGAATTCAAAAAAGAAATAAGTTTCCTTTCAAATTTGAATAATTTAAAAAAAAGAAGACGTTCCAATATTTATATTTAAAGAATTTGGCTCGTCTTCATTTTAAATTTGATAATACGTTCCGCATTACAGTTTAATGAAATCCTGTTATTAAAAATGATTTAGAAACGAAAGCACTTTTTCATTAAAAAATTCATCATTTACGAATTTAAGCATTTTTTGTGAATAATTTAAGAAGTTTTAAGAAGATGAAATGGTTTTAAATTTATTGCTGAAATTATTCAATTACGTTCGTCTTCCGTCTTCAATCATCCGTGTCTTAAAGGACTTGAATCAGAAAAAAAGTAATTTAATGATAACTTCTTAGAATAACTTTTATTTCCCTATGCTTTGAAACCAATTTTTTAAACATTTAACAGAAATAAATGCACCTTTATAATTTACCATTTATTTTTATTTACAGAAATATGGAAAATTACATAATTTAGTTTCTTGAAACAACATCGAATTTCTTCCAACTACTTTTTAAATTTTTCTAAGGATTTTGATTTACAGAATTACAGAAAATTACATAATTTAGTTTTCAAAATTATATCTCGAATTGTTTTCTATTAGAAAAAAATGTAAGTATAAAAAAAAGACAGAAATATTATTTTTTCTTTTTATATCTCAAATTTTTGTCCAATTACATCCTATCAAGAATTTTAAAAAAGAAAAAAAATATTTTGTAATCGCCTATTTAAATTCTAGAAGTTATTTTTGATACACTACTCTCTAGCAGAAATTTAAAAGACGAAGAATTATTCAACCTAGGAGGTTTTATAAAAAAATGGCTATCTGAGTCAGCAAAAAAGTTAATGTATTTGAAATAGTTTAAAGTGCTAAAAAAATTAAAGTTTTATATTAATATTTTTTAAAGTTTTAGCCAGCACATAATTAATACAAAGACATAAATCCTGATTTTTAGCATTAGACAAATGACGAAAAAAATATCTGAGCAGACACCACATCTTTAAACCTGTAACTTTAAAAAAATGAGGAAATCCAGATTTAAATTTTCAATTCGACCAAAGACCAAATCAGAGACCAAATTATTAAGTCATTGTCAGTTGAAATGTTATTCATGTTTATTTATGGATCACATATTTGTATATTTTACACAAGTATGAACTTCAGAATTTCCAACAATTATCAGCTTAGATTCATATTTCTTATGTATCTGCCCTGTTTATATCCTATATACGACCCCCTAAAGATTCAAAAATTAATTAATTAGATCAAAAAGTTTCTGAAGAATTGTGTCTTTCTCAAAATACTCCATATTATAGTAAAACAACATTTAAAAGTATCGCGGAATATTAAACAATCAGAATTTTTTAAATAATATTTTAAAATATGTAATAAAAATAATAATATATAATTTTTAAAATATATAATAATAATATATAATATAATATCTAATATATATATAATTAAAGTGTTTATTTTGAAAATTCAGCAAAGTCAAACAAGTGAAGCAAAACAAGTTGAAATTGAACACAGTGACATTATGCATGCAAGGAAAATGAAGTATTATTCTAAAATTGTTGTGCCTTCGTTACACAACATTCGCTTATGTGCTCATCATTCGATTTTCGAACCTTATGCAGAGTACTTACCCGTAAAGAATGCTCATAGAAAAGTTCTAAGCTCTGATGAAGTTGCTGTCTTGGAGCGAGAGTTGTCTGAGAATTAAGATGATGGAGATCTGTCTTATTCTAATTTAGATTCTGATTAAGACATAATATTTTGTCAAAGTTACTGCAAAAAATATTAAAATAAAATCTGCTATGCATATTTCAATGTATCATGTCAGAACATCATTTCTTGAACGGCCAAGCACCACGTGCTATTGCAAGTTAAATTATATTTTTATTCCTTTTGACTTTTTCATTGAATGAGTCACTTTAGTATTGCAAACGATCATAAAAAAATTGTCTCGCATTGAAGGTTTTAAAAAATATATACCATTTCCTATTTATTTCATTTCATATCATCACGAGCTCAAAATGACATTTTTCTAGGTGTTATTTGCTGTAGTCATTAACTTTAAAAAAAACAAAATTAGAGGTTTTGCAAATGCGTTGGCAACGCGTTATTAAAAGCTAAAGATTACCCAATTTAAAGGAATTATAAATTTGCTAAAACGCAAAAAGTGCGAAATGAATGAGTGTAATAAAAATGAAAAAAAAAACACCGTGTATCTCTCTCATTAAAATGGTGAGCAGAAAATGTACAGGAAAAATTGAATATAACTTGAACCAGATTAAATGAGGCATGTACTAAACCTTATGCATAAAAATGATAATGATTAAAACAGCTTCCTCACAAAAATTATGACTTTGCTTAATATACAAATATTATAAAAATTACTGTTTCGTTTCATTTTACAACATTATGTAAATTGTATTCTTACGGTTTTTTTATATAAAGGTTCTTAATATATGATATTAATATAAAATAATATTTAAAAAGTCTTAAAACTAAACCCTTCTGTACAGTAGTAATACAATTATTTAGTTATTACAATTATTTTAGCTATTTTATAGCTTGGAATAGCTATTTTATAGCTTGGCTTTATATAGAAACGACACCGGCAGATGAATAAGGATAATCAAAATCCCGGACCCTCGAGAGATAAATATAGCTTCCTAACCGAATAATTTGTATTCGAACAACTGAATTGGGAGGATATACAATATAATGTTGAAAATAAGTATATGTCACTCTACGTTTGCTCATAGTAGTTACATTCCGAAATATTTCACCTTCTAGTTGCATTATAATTTATACGATTAGATTCAAAAATGCTTTCCATCCTTGATTGCGAGTTCAGGAGGTTAACGGGAAACTGCTGCATCTGACATTCCCATTAGAATGAACGATTTTGAGGAGGGTTGCTCCATAAACTATGGCGCTCTACCTCTTCGAGAATAAGAAGAGAATGAAAAAATATGGTTTTTAAAAAAGTTATCGGATTGTCTTGAGTTATTTGATTATTTTGGAATTGTATATTCCAACCGCGAAAAATCTTGTGTATTTTTTTAGGATGTGTTATAGTCCTGTGTTTCCTGCATTTTGTTTCTTTTGCTGAAACTGTCCAATTCAAATTTACTGTTTTATTTTGGAATAATGTTATAAAAGCTTTTATTTGCAGATAATCACAGTGATTCAAGTAACACTAATCAGGTTTAATTCAAGCAAATGGTTCTTGATATATCAGAGAGATATTTCTTTCCTTTAACTATTTGTTGCAATACTAGATTTTTTTTAGAAAAAGAAGTAAACAAATTTGTCCCCCAAATTTGAGCCCCAATACTTAAGAAGTGATAAAAGATTAAAAAATTTGAAATCATAATGTTGAAATATTCAAGAATAGAGCATTTGTTATTGAAACATTTAATATTAAAACATTTGAAATCGAAATACTGAAACCTTTAAGTGTAAAATATTTAAACTTCAAATCCAATTTTAAAAAATTTCAAATGTAATTAATTAACTATAAAAAATATGATAGCATTTCTCAAAATACAGATGGAAATAAAGAGAAATAAGTAAATAATACAGTAGAAATAAAGAGAAATTAATAAATAATACAGTAGAAATAAGTACAGTTGGAAATAAAGAGAATTAACTATAACCAATCACCCTGGATTAAACTGAAAGTTAGATATTAAAAATTTAATTTTTGTTATCATCTAAAGAATTCTTTAAGACTCTAGAATGAATGCTCCCTCCAAAAATGTCTATTTTTCTTTGACTGTACTTCACATTTCAATTCATCCACGTGGACCTCAAAAAATGAGGTTGACAAGCTTCCGGTATAGTGGTTGATTCTTGCCACACTAGCGGGTACAGAAAAATGTACGGGTTAGCTACCTACCATTGTTGAAGGATGTATTTTCTAAAGGAAGGTTTGTACCATGGCCGGTGAAGTTTCTTAGGACATAATCACATTTCCCGCCATTGTTGCTGTTGAGTTGGTCAGGTCATTCAGTTTTAACAGTGTGGGTTAGATCAGGTAAATGTACTCAATGTGTGGTTAGTATTTCATTTCTTTCATTGCCTATCTCTACATAAGTGATAAACAGCTTGATTATCTTAAATACTGACTAATATAAAAAAAATTTTCTTACACAAAAACTGTCACCCAGTGAAAAACACTTTTATAAGCTGAAGATAAATTAACGGAATGATTTTTCTATAAAGTCAGAAAATTTATATTGAAAATATATAACTGCAGTTTATATAAATAATTTCACTATTTGTAAAATTTCAAAATTTAGCTAAAGAATTTCTAAGCTATTAATTAAGACATTTGTTTAAAGAATTTTCATATTAAATAAAAGCTAACATATACAAGAATTTAAATTAATTTTTTTGAAAATAGACAAATGATTTATATAAAGTATTTCCATTTTATATTTTTATATTAGACAAAATAGTTTATATAAAATACTTCTCCACTTGTACAAATTCTTAAGTCTATTTCAAATTTAAGGTTTATCATTTCATCATTTATATTGTAGCTTTTTGAACCCTCCTCGACATTAAAAAAATATTGGGCGCATTTGGAAACAAATAATTTGAAAAATGTAAAGAACCAACCACTAAATTATTTAACACTCCTTTACCTCTTTAAATAATCTATATATTTTTCATCATGTTTAATAACAAATTTGTAGCTTTCTCTTAACATAATGCCTTTATATTTTATATTTAGTTTGTTAATGCATAAACTTATTGTTTTTAACATACTTTAAGATTTATTTCTTGCATAATCATATTGTATTTGGATATATTAAGAATTTGCTTTTGGGTTATTCTACATTAAAATATAAAGTTATGACAAATGTTGGTATTTTTCCACGTAGTATTTTATAATAAAACATTTACAATAATATACCTAGACAGATAAAGTATTACAAATATCTAACGCACATTAAAATTCTATTTAAGGTAGAACCACCTTCCCTCCCCCCTTAATTTTTCGACTCAATGAAGCGTTTCTCATAGAGGGATAATAGGAAAATCATGTCAGAAATCATTAATATATCTGTCGTCTTGTAGTAGTCATAAATTCCGACCAAAATCTCTTTAGCAGCTAAAAGCCTCTCTATCATCAATTACTGGTCGAAGTGGGTATGGCTTGATTTATAGGAAATAGGTACTTGGAATTTTGGCTATGTTCGCATTCCTCCGGAATACGTGACTTCTTATGGTTGTGTCTGAATTGGGGAAACATAGTCTAAAATGAAATACGCATCATAAAGCAAAAGGACATTTTAAGAAACCACTTTACTTTGGCTTTGACTGCGAAAACGGTATTTATATTTGTAACCTCATATATCCATCTTCAATGATTTTATTTATTTCTTAAAATTTACAGCAGTATTGCACTATATTTTAGTTTAAAAAAATAAATTATCTAAATGTAAATGAAAATTCCCCATATCTTTTTACAAATTAGTATTTAAGCAGGATATAATCCTATAAATAAGAACTTCAAAATCTAATGTGCCATGAAAAGAACTTGTGTTTAATATTTTTTTTGTTTAAGATTGATAAATTGATTGAAAAAGGAGTAAGCGATAAAATTACATCATTTAACGGTTTTTTAATCAATCTCTTTTACACCCTTATTATATTTTTTTAAAAATTAGAAAACTTCTCTAAAATCTAATTCTCATACATGAACAATGTAGACACATTTAAGTATTTTTTATACTAAACTAAATTGCTCGTAAATAAAAAATCTTTATAATATATCATTTTTCCTGGAATAAAACAGTCATTAATAAAAGGATATTAGCAACAGTTTGCAAATTTTAAAATACTTGAAGTTAAAATAATGTTCTAAGTGTTAAGAGACTTGGAGATACTAACTAAATCAATCCCATTTAATACAGTACATGTATTCAATTCGTCCTTTTTAATTTAGTTCTAAACAAGTAATATAAAAAGAGTTATTTAAAATCAATTCCTACTTTTGATATTTTCGATATACTTTCAAATTTTTTAAATTTTAATTACTTTTCATAAAATAATTACAATTGTTGTTCACGTGTTCTGATTTACAAAAAAAGGGGGTGTAGTAGATTTTGAGGGTATGGACCCTGCAGGAATATTGAGCCATTCTGTCTGTATAGAAGTCCGTAATTGTGAAAGTGTGGATGGTGCAGGAGTTTGGGCAAGAACGGACCTTTCGATGATGCCCCATTAATGCTCGATGGGATGTATATCGGGCCATCTAGGTGGCCAGATCATGAGCTGGAATTGTCTGGAATGTTCTTCAAACCAATCGCGAACAGTTCTGGCCCGGTGACATGGCGCATTGTCATACATAAAAATCCCATCGTTGTGTGGGTACGTGAAGTCCATGAATGGTTACAAGTGATCTGCAAGCAGCTGAACATAACCTTTTCCAGTCAATGATCGGTTCAGTTGCACCAGAGGACCGAGTCCATGCCATGTAAAAACAGCCCACACCATTATGCAGCCGCCGCCAGCTTGAAAAGTGCCTTGCTGACAGTTTGGGTCCATGGCTTCGTGGGGTCTGCGCCACACTCGAACTCTACCGTCAGCTCGTAACAACTGGAATCGTGACTCATATGACCACGCTACGGTTTTTCACTGGTCTAGGGACCAGTCGATATGCTCACGAGCCCAGGAGAGTCGCTGCAGACGATGTCGTGCTGTCAGTAAAGACACTCGAGTCGGTCTTCTGCTGTCATAGCCCGAGGAAGACAAATTTCACCGCACAGTCCTATCGGACATGTCCCACGTACGTCCCACATTGATTCCTGCAGTTATTTGACGAAGTGTTGCATGTCTATTATCATTGACCGTTCTACACAGACGTCGGCGGTCTCGGTCATTAAGTGCAGGTGGTCGCCCACTGCGCTGCCCATGATGGGATGGGATGTCTGAAATTTCATACTCTCGGCACACTCTTCATACTGTGGATCTCAGAATGTTGAATTCACAATGGAATGACCCATGCGTATAGCTCCAACTAACATTCCACGTTCAAAGTCTGTTAATTCTCGTCGTGCCGCCATAAATCACGAAAAACCTGTTCACGTGAATAACTTGAACACAAATGAAAGCTCTGGAAAACGAAATGCGCATTTATACTTTTTCGATCCGATACTACTGCCATCTGTATATTTGCATATTGCTATCCCATGACTTTTGTCACTTCAATGTATTTTAAGCGAAAACCGCTTCATATTTTACTTTTTCTTGGCAAATGGTTTTATGTAATAACAGAAATTTAATATATTTCCTAATTCGTTAAAAAGCAATTTAAATTTGTTGTATTCTTTATTTATTGCGGTCTCTATTTATGCATTTTTGGTTTTCTGGTATCAAGGAATTTCTAATAAAAATGTATGCATCTTTGTTGAAATCCTTGGGATTAATTGTTACACATGAATAATTTTTTAATGTATTTTGACAGAATTTATCAAATTAAGTTGGAAAAAACTTGCACCAGAATATCAAAGTAAAAGAATATTATTCATTACCTTTCCAATTAAATTTCTTTGAAAAAGAAACTCATGCCTACGTGAATTCTATCATAAGACATGGGTTCTTCCCAATCATTTAATGGAAAAAAATTCTAATAGGAACATTAGAAGAGTAAAAAACTTTCATTGAGATTCACAATTTTTAAAGATAGTGACTTGAATCATTCTCCACATCAATATCTGAAAACCTTGCCTTATTATTATTAGTCGTGTCTTAATATTTTATGCATTTTGTCACTTTTTTATTGCAAACATATTACGTTTTAGAATGACCTTTCTAGATCCATTTAATTCTGCATTTTCGCCGAAAGATTTAATGCAAATCATAAAAAATTCACTTTAGAGCATGCCATTCAATAATATTTTAAAATTTCAATATCTATTTATTGTTATATTTTGCATAATTGTTTTAATTTCATCAACTATTCTGCTATAAAAAAACCCCTCGAAACTCGTGTACTACAATACTGAGGTACTTGATCATTCCATTTCAGTTTTCGTTTATCGAAATTGCTTTACTTTTCAACTGAAAATTGAAAAAAAAAATTTCTTTTTTCTAAATCTCAACGGATGTCTTCATGGCAGTTTTTATATTTTGAAGGTGTGCCTCTGGTTTCAAATTTTCTACTCCACTAATGCACTTCTTGTAATAATAAAACCCTTTCTCGATGAAATTTCGAAATGCATTCCAATCCAAGATTTTTCTTATTGCCTTCTCCCAGATTATCCCAGAAATATCTTTTCGGATATTAAAAACGATTTTACTTGGTTAGTACGATTTAACACTTAGTTAATTAGAACGGAACTACGACCATGAGAAGAGAGAAAGGCAAGAAAGAATAAAAGTGTAATGGAAAACAGTTTAAATACCCCTCTAGATTCCATACGCGTGTTGTATTCATAACGTATTCAAATGATGTTTCTTTTTCAAAGAAAATTTTTTTTATAGGAACAATGGATGATAGAATTTTTCCATGACAATTTCTGAAGCATTTTGTAAATTCGTAGGGTTTGTTCTTTGTTTTATTGGAAAAAAAGTAATTATAAAAAAGAACTTTTTATTATAAAAAAGAATTATGGGTAACTACGTTTAAGTATTTAATTTCCAATAAATTTTTTGTCTTAATTTTTAATGAAAAATATTTCTTATTTATAGGAAAAGATACAAGAATGCACTTTCATTTTTTTTGTTTCTTAAGTACAGAAGATCATTCCAAGTATATCATGTATATTAAAGATTTCTAACTTATGTATACACGAAGACGTTACTTTTTTTATAAATTAAATGTTGGTAAACCATATTCTACCATCAGATTCAGGATTTCTCTAATTAAGTATTGTTACAAACCTGTAATTTTGTTTTCCAACACGACCAGTGTCATCGTAAGAAAGTCTGCATTACGATTAGTCCTGTTACATGATGTACGGGTGCCACGTTAGTGATTTCAGGGTTTGGCGACAAAGTTGGTGGTCATTTGCCGTCTTTGGCGAAAAAACGGTTAATACTGGAAACTTCATGACTTTTCACGTTCCGACCAATAGAAATCAAGATTCTCCCTGATTGGCGAGGAAGGTTCTTGGCCAATATCTCGGGAGCTATAAAAGACCGACAGACTCGAGCTGTGTGTGATGTGAAGTGAATTGAACCAGAAGCTGAGCTGGAATAGAAGATAAGTAATGAGTCTTCGAGAAAATAGCGAATCAACGGCGTTTAGTGCATGAAGTAGCTTCTCTCTCTCTGTCTGTCTGTCTGTGTGTGTGTGTGTGTGTGTGTGCGCTCGCTCGCGCGTGTGTGTGTGAATTAAACTGAGACGGAAGAGGAGTTAGAGTTGAAGACAAGTAACGAGTTTTCGAGAGGATTGTGAAGCAACGAATGTGTTCTAACGTCGTGCGAAGTTCAAACGAGTGCTGAACTGTTGGTAGTGAGTCCCGTTATCTACTGTGGAAACAGCGATGCATAGTGTGTGGTAGTGAGTCGGCAGCTGAAGCGAGGAAACAGTGATAAGTTTAGTCGTTTGGAGAGACCATAGAGCGAAACTCTGTGCAACCTCTGTCTTGCTGGATTCTGTCTGGCCGCTTTGAGTATGATCTTATTTGAGGACTACTGTTTGTTGTATTATGCTGTCTTGTATTTGCTTCGACTGTACGTATTTGTCGTCTGGGCATATGTAGTCTTTGTGTCGGTGTCTTCGAGTAAATAAACGCAATTGTTGTTTCCTACTGTGACCTGCTGATTCCTAAAATACGGCCACCACTATACACAAGTATCTGGTGAGAAATTTTTCATAGTATTGTATCACATTGGATAATTTATACTCAAAAAATTTACGTTTTGTTCAAAGACCATTAATATTCGAAAAGAATTCTTTCCTAAGGTAAAAACAATAAAATAATAATTAATATTTCTGATAGCAAAAGTATAGGTCTTAATTGTTTAATTAAAATTTATTATTTAATTTATGTAGTTCATTTAATATAATTACAATAATAGAGATTCTTTCGAATTCATAGAAAGAAATAAAAAATTGACCATAACTTTTTTTTTAATTTTGGGATTTTTTTATGCAGCTATATATTAGAAAAATGAAGCAAAAGCTAGTGTAATTCAGAAATTATTACTTTCCAATTTATGATACTGCTTTAAAAAATATTTTATATAAAACATTTAATAAAAATCTAATACACAGCGTGATGTAATCTGATAATTAACAAGATAATTCACATATTAATTAATTCGTATTATCACGTTACAAAACAGTTCGAGTAATTAGAATTGTTTTTGCTTTTAATATGTGATTTTCAAATTAACTTACAAACACTTTTTATCTAATCTTCTTTCCTCTTCCATTTAAGAGTTGGCCCAGATGTCAGAGATTAAACGTTTAAACAATTAAAAGCAAGTTTTGTAAACATAATTGCATTCTAATCTTACCTTAATCCCTTTTTTTACGAGAGCTTTATCAGTAAATATAAGTTATGTATGAAAAATAAAAAAAAATGTTTATGAAAAGGAATTAATGTGTTTATCTATTAATAGATAAACCAATTAAAGTACAACATTTCATCTAAGTATAAATGTTATAATTTAGCAGAAGCGTTCACAAATTTCACAAAAACTTTTGGTGAAAGCCACAAAGAATTTGTGAAATATTAATAAAAATACTAAAAATAAAATTATTTTAACCTTAATCGATTTTTTTAAAAATCTCTATATCAGTTTAAATGATAAAATTAGAGAGATTTGAATACTTTCCAAAACTTGTATGATTCAATATTTAATAAAATTTTGGTTTTAAGAAGGCGAGCGCCGTGAGAGCACACCGAAGGAGAGAACGTTGGCGACGGTTGACGAAGAACTGGATGTCTGTCGAGTTATTTGGCGAAAAGAATATTCTGGTAGCCACTAGATCTTTCACGGTGTTTTCCGACGCTCTGCGTTCTTCTGGGAGCTCTCTCGCTCGGTTATATAAGGGACGGGTAATTTGGAAGTTCCTCTCGAAAGAGTAGCGACTCATTGTATGTTGAGCTGTATTTACGTTTGCTGTTAACGTTGTATAATTTAGCTGGCTGTGATTTACTGTTTGCTGTTCTATACGATATCTGTTTTGCAGTCTGTGTTTATTGCACGTAAGGCTTGTATTTGCGTTGTTAGTGACTGTTCACTGCTGGATTGTTTTTATCTGAAATTTTCCGTTATCAAGTAAACATGTAAATATCTGTAAATAGCTGTAAATAAATTTGTTTGTGTTGTCTTCAAGTAAAGTCTATTCAATCCGAACCCGCTACGCTAAAAACGTAACAATATCATACAATATACCGTATTTTGAAAGTCAATTTCGTTCCATCCAAAATTAATAGATAAATATAATTGAATAATTTCATATATAAAAGAACTAGATGCATAAATAATAAAGTCCTACTTGATATAATTAAATCCTATTACAAAACATATTTCACATTTTTAAAAATGAATATTTGATGCTGTGCAGGAATTATTGATTCAATTTTAAAAAATGAAGATAAATAGTATAACTCCTGCTTGGTAGGGGGTGGTATTTGCATCCCTTGGGTTGCGAGTTCAAACCCACCAGTTGAAGATTCTAGGTGTGTGTGATGGCTTGCGCACGTTAAATCTGTCGTGGTCACAAATTCAATCCATGCCTATAATAATACCATTGGGGATACTGGGACAGAAGTGATCGTTTTCTGTTCCAGAACTAAATTAAGATCTGTGGATGAATGAGTGAAATGCATGAATGAAGTCCGTCTCGTAGAAAGGGTTTATGACGTATGTGAGCTAGAAGTGAAATTTCTACCCACGCTAGCTCAGAGGTCTGTAACTTTAGAAGCTACTGCATCTCTCCTTCAGTTGTAATTTGGAACACGAAGACAACAACAAATAGTAAAACATATAACATCCTATATAAAGATTAAATCATATAAAATTGGCAAAAAGCTGTTGCAAATCGAATATTTTTTTTAAAAAAATGACTAAATATAAAGTAAGGAATAAATTTGTACAATAAATAGGGTTACACTTCCATGACATAAAATTTAAGAAAATTGGTAGAAATGTGAATATTATATTTTAAACTTTTCTATAAATTAGTCGCCGTAAAGTTCATTTTTAGAGTAAATTTCAATCGAGTAAAAATGTAAATCACATTAAATGGGATTAATATGACTGTGAAATAAGATAAAAATATAAGATATAGAAATTAACAAATTCTAAAAATTTACTAAAGCAAATATCTTATAAAAAATTCATAACTTATAAATATCGAAATTCAAAGATTGACATGAACGAAATTTCTATTTATGTGGCTTTTTTTGTAAAAAATATACAACGAATAATGTATTTGTTTTTAAATTACTAACCTGTTTCTAACCGACAGCAATAATAAGTACTAAGGAAAGCAATAAACTCATAAAAATGTATGTGATTCGTTCCACAAATGTTTCTATGCATTATACTATGAAATATTCCGCAATCCGAATTCAAACAAGTTTAGAAGAATTTTTAGAAAACAGTTTTCATCGCTGAACGAGATCATTGTCACATTAACAAGCATCTAACATAAACTTTCCATTACAACGGATGACAATTGCTCCGAAAGCTATGTCGTTTCAATTATTTGGGAAGGATAACAAGTGAATGAGGCAGAGGATTTTGTCGAATGCTGTTGGAATCGTTTCATATTTTTCTGAAAACATTGAATTGTTTTGAATTGGATGCTTTTGCTAAAAGACCTGTTGCAAATCCGTGTCTCTTCTAATATGCTGTTTTTTCTATAATAATGCAATTTGCATTTGATGGTCTTTAATGGAAAAAAGTTTCACAACATTCAGTTTTAGAAAACTTTTTTATAGGTATCGCATCTTAGAGATATAATGAAGTAGGTATCTTATCTTAGAGATATATAATGAAGTAGGTATCTCATCTTAGAGATATAAAGAGATTTTTATTTTCAAACTGTTCGTCGATAGACACTATCTTTTAATATTTTACATGAAAAAAAATTTCAATGATTGAGTTCCATAATCGGCGGTTAAGTAATATTTAAAATATCTGAAAATAAATTTCTGTTTAAACTCTAATTGGCGCATCTGACAAGTTTGTTTTAGTAATAATAACCTTTGTAGTACGATGTCAAGCGTGACTCGACATTCAAGACCGTACATCATTTCAACGTTTTATTTATTTATTTTTCAAATGTAATTGTTAAAAACACATAATGGTAAAGAGATGTGGCTTAATTTTTCAAAGAAATTCGACTTAAATGAATTCTGCATGTTTATTTTTCATAGCAATAAACAAATTTTTGTATTAGGTGAATAACTTTGCATCTAATTATTTTTTGAACTGCAAAGGGTTAAAACTAAGGCTATTTTGGGGACAGACCTCATAATTTTGAATCTAGGGCAGATGGCGAAACCTGAGCAGGCTTCCAATCTTCTCCAATCTTTCACAACATTCCTCTCCAATCTTTCACAACATACAATCAAAATTACTTTTGGCTTCAAAGGATTTATCGTGCAACAAACCTTACATAATGGTTCTTCAGTGGAATCGGGATTGAACCCGAAATCCTCCATTTCCAAATCCGAAACTTTATCACCATGCCACCACGATCCTGGACTACCTTGCAAATGAGCAAAATCTCATCGAAAAATATTTATCAAGAATAGTATCTTAATAATTCTAGTTTTAACTTAAATTCATCTTAAATATTCCTACAAAAAGGAAAAAAAATGTTTTGAATAAACAATAACTAATAGCCTCCTATCTCGATTAATTTAGAATTATTTTTTTCATGCTTATTTAACAACATTAATATTCCAGATGGCTCGAAAATTTCTAAAAATGCTAGTTAATATTAGACATATAATTCATTAGAAATGAGCATTCTTTCAGGTACAGAACGAGTATAACAATTTTTTCATGTTGTTAAATTTCTTGCGGTGTTGTGGAATTGAAACCAAAAATATTTGTTTGAATTTTTCCATTAAAAAGACATTGATTTGAAAAAGAAATTAAATATTCAAGAAATATATATTATGGAACTTAATTCAAGCGTTAATCTTATAATGCAAATTTATATTTACATATATAAAATTTTGAATGCGTGATTTTTATCAAAATCTGTCACTAAGTTGCAAATTTCAGTTTTTTTTTGAAAATGGAAAACTAAGGCTATATATTTTATTTCGAAAAAATATGAATCTTTTTTAAGAGTGTTTTAGATTTGTATAGTAAAATAGTTTTAAGTGAGAAATAAAAATGCCATTTTATATGAAACTTAATACATAGTGATTACACATAGTTTAAAATGTTTGTATCTTAACTATCCATAATAGCATGCATTATTTATTTATTATAATTATTGTTGCATTCTTTACATCCTATTTAAGACAAATATATCACTAATATTTATATATAGATTTTTTCGTAATAATTATGGGAATACTTCATAATTAAATTATCTTAATCTTTATAAACTACATTTTTTATCTTTTATGCTTAACATATATCACTATTTCAAAAGACTAATGGTAATTATTTAACAGATTTTGTTAATGGTAATTATTTAACAGATATTTAATGAAATGGGCAGTGTTCCCAAAATAATCATTTGTATATGCTAAGGAGACAAAAGAATATATATAAAAAACAAGAAATTAGATATTTAAATCTCATATTCGAAATATACAAATTTTATTTGCCCAGGAAAAAGAACTTGTCCCAATTCATGGAATTCCTGAAACAGATTTAGAAATACATTAGGACTACATCATTGCAAGGAATCATTTCTTTTCTTTTTTCTTTCTTTCTTTCTTTTTTTTTGTTGAAAAACCAAATATTTTTGAGAATAGAATATATCTTAAATGGATTCTGATTTATTATGTTCGGAAGCTATGCGCGGCAATATTAAGAGTTCGCAAGGACATGAATTGATTTAGTTTAATAAATTTTGACATTTCAAATGATTCAGAAACTGAGATTATTTCCCATTGAAAGTATTCATCATTATAAAATAGTACTAAACCTGTATCAAATTTTCTCTGTTTAATCTGTGATACCTCAAAATATTTCAGTCAAAAGACATGCCTTAAAAAGATTGTAAAAATAGTTCATTTACATTTATTCTCATCTTTTAATTCGAATCTTATGGAATTCGGATAATTAAAGAAAGTTATTTTCTAATAATTTCTTTAGATAAACTTATTTGGCTACAATTTTAATTTATGTTTATTTTTTTTAAAAAAAGCTCATATATATTCATTAGTATTAAATTGCTTAATATTAAAAGAGGGAATTTTATATATTTCGATGATTCAATTTTTATTTAGATCCCTTTTTTGAAATTATTACATTATTACCTATGCTAGAACATTGATCTAGTAATAATTTCACAGATAGCTCATTTGTTTTATTATTTTAGATTTGAAATTACGTTTTTAAATAAGAAATTTTGAACTATATTCAGACGATATGACATATTATTTAGCCAATAAAGCTTGTATTAAACTCATAGCTATTAATTTCATTCTTCATATAACCATTTACGATCTAATAATTCAAATAAAATGTTCTTTGTAGAAAATATTACGATATTTCTTTCAATTAATTTGTTTATGTATTAGAAGAGTTTTAGATTTACTTGTTTTTGCATGAAAGTGTACCATTTTTAAACGTAGTAAAGCGACAATAAGACAATTTTGTGAAAATCATAAGAACAGAACTCACAAGTCCCAATGAATACAAATAATCTTCCCAGATTGGATTAATTCTCAACATATAAAATTTCAAAGATTTTGCTCGAGGAAATTTTTTAAAAAAATCATTGATAGAAAACTCAATAAAATTATAATGGAAGAAAATCCTTGTTGTTGTTATTGTTACTTATGGCAATTGCCATTGACAAGTTTCCTGCTGATACAGCAGCAGATTTAAGCAGAAAGAACCGTCTCTTGTTGTTTTTTTTTGAAATAGCGCCAACTATGGCCAAGAGTACGACTTAGCTACACACTCACCACATTTGCTTGCACAGCCCCTTTTTACAGGGAGTAACAGTCACACATCTCGCAGATAGCACACAGAAGAACAACCATGCCCGAATCGGGACTCCCAGAACACGAGACAGACGCGCTACCTCTGTTCTAGAAAGTCGGCGAATAAAACCCTTTTTGAGAAATTTATTGCAAAATAAAAATTATAAACTGATTTTAATCAATGCTCAACGAATTTTTTTATGTGATCAAATAAAGCAGATAATGCTTTTTCTAAAATAGATTTCTCTATAAATAAGCGTTTCGTCATTTCTTTCTCTACCTTCAATTGCTCTCCACAATTGAAGGATATCTCTTATAAACCCAAGCAAAGCGTTCAAGTGTTCGAAAGACGTGATCATCGTTCGAGTGCTAATCTTCCGGTGTTCCTCGAGGGACCCATTCTTCATGGACGAGACACGACCCAAGAGGACCTCCTTCCGCCTTACTGCCCCCCTCTCTCCATTCCTTTCTTCGCTTTTTTAATTTATTCCCTCTGCTTACCAAACTCTCAAAACTTCCCGTGAGAATCGGCCGTTATGTGACGACAGAATCGGAGCAAACGCCTTCGATAAAAATTAGTTTGTGGTGTTTCTGGAGAGGGCCGAAGATAACAAAGGCAGTAACTCAAGTCCTAACTGCCAATGAAAAATTGTTTTAAACACTTAAAGGCTATTTAGCGTTTTATTGGTGGACTGGTATATAATATTTTGTCAGAAATATGTTGTGAAAATGATGTAATTTTCAAGAAAAAAATGTCATAATATATCATAGATCTGAAGCATGTGGTAATTGAATATAAATTGAGTATTTTAAATTTTATAAGAAGAAATATGATGCATTTTTGTTATAAAGTAAACGTATAGCTTGAAGAGTATTCAATAATCAGAATTTTTACCAGGTTTTAAATATTGCTAGAATTTGATGTGCACAACATTGGAGATACAGGTATATTAGGTATATTTCTTCAAAAGTATCATGCATTATTTCTTTATCTTTAGATATTTATTTACAGGCATAATATTTCTTTGGAATATTAAGAAAGAGTATATTTCTTCTAAATAATATTTAAAAAATAGTTTATTGGATTAAATCCATAAACATTAAATACTTTCTGGGAAATGAATTTCTGAAATTATATACAAATATTTTAAATCTGAACATCACTCTTTTGAAATAATGTGTTATTATTATTTATTAATTATTTAATGATTGCTTCGAAAGACAATTTTTTTGTAAGCGTTTTATAGTATAAATGCATTGAATACGTTGTTATGTTGAAGGTATATGTATTAAACTAATGTCTTTGATACTACATCCATTTACATTTTATTACATCCAACATCCAATTTCCATTTTATTACTAAATTGTCTATAAAAAAGTTACCGAAATTTGTTATGAAATGTATTAAACTTGACACATTTGTCGCAACATTGGCAGCTGGAAATATAAATACAAAACTATTTAAAATCTAAAAACAATTTTTTTGTATAAAAGATTAACAGCCTAAAGCATTAAATGTCATTCTTTCTTGTCATTATTAATTAAAAAAAAATATGGTTTTATATGCGCTTTAGATAAGGGATTCATTTGTTTTATAGATAAATTTAAGTTGATTAATTAATAAACCTTGTTAATTATATGCTAACTGATGAAGCAAGATAATAAACTGCAAAAACTTTGGCTTATTGGGCCGGGATGGCCTGGTTTGTAGAGCGTTGGACTTGTACGCCTTAGGTTACAGGTTCGAAGCTCACCGGCCAAAAGAATCCCCGAGTGTGTGGCGATTGGCGCTCGTTAAATCTGTTGGTGGTCGCAAAGTCCTCCATATCCAGATTAATACCACTGGGGGTACTGGGCCAGGGGTGATCGTTCCCTATTCCAGGTCTAAATTACGATCTGAGATGAATGAATGAATATGCATGAATGCAGTCCGCCCCCTAAAAAGGGTTGTGACGTGTGTGTAGCTAAATCGTACTCTTGGCCCTAGATAGCGCTACTTGTAAAACAAGAGACGCATTTCCTGGACAAAATCTGCTGATGTATCAGCGGGGTTTGTCCATGGCAAGTGCTATAAGTAACAACAACAACTTTGGCTTATTAATTTTTTTTAAAAATTTTTGTCTATTTTCATACAAATATGAGGGAAAGTAATTTTTCCGTGTCTCTTCAAAGGGTTAAAGATAAACACTTGAGATCGTAGGTAATTTTATCAATATAGTAAAGAAACAGGCATATTGAAATTATCAAAATTGTGTCTTTTAGATTCGTTTACCATAAAAAAGAAGGTCAACTTACAAAGAACAGAATGTAATTATTTATTATGTATTAAATTATACATGAATCTATAATTTTTTTCTGATTTCCTCTACATAATTAATAATTGATAATCGAATTGCTGATAAATTACATTATTACTCTAATTTGCCTATGATTATCTCGTTTATCTAATAAGTAGTTCATTTCTGCCCAATAACTAAGAGATAATAAGGAAACTATCATTTAATTCGATATAAGGATCTCATTACTAGCAAAAGTTGGAACAGCCACAATGTTAAAATCTGGATTAATAGTTTAAGAATAGTTTAAATTCGAAAAATTAGTTGCATTTTTAAAATGGCATTATCACAATTTCGATTGCAAAAGAGAAAAAAAATATTAATTTATTCGATTTCTATTAATTATTTTTCATATATTTGGAAATTTACTTATTACTAATTATTATTTAAATTAAGAAAGGGTCTTGAACATTTTACATCATGAATGGCAGAAGTCATAAATTCCAAGGATAAATTTAGAAAATTAGGGTTAAAATAGAAAATTGCTTATATTTTTAAAAGTGTTAATTAAGACTGTTTTAATAAAATTAATTTTATATCTTTTCTCTAAATTACAGAAAAAAATTCACATAAAAATTAAAATACATAATTTTTGTATTAAGTCATTTTAAAACTGCCAATTAGAATAATTATTTTTAAAATATAGTATGCGATTTTATATTTTATGATATTACTTTATTAATTTCTCAATCTAATTATTCTAAAGGCCTAGTGTCCTGAATCGTTTCTTATATATTCGGTATTAATTGTCAATATTGACAGAATTGGCAACGTACTGCAACAAAAGCAACAAATGAAAAGTACATGTATCTATCTTAATTATTAGTATTTGATTTAAATAACAGGTTTCGAAAATCTTCTGCACCATTTAACTTATTTAAAAATTTAAAGAAATAATGATTATAAAAAATAATAATGAAGAAATTCAAATTACGTCATAATTATTTCTTAAGTGTTCATTTTCGTATTTTAATTTCAATAACTATAGATCTTCGAAGATTTGCTAAAGATAATTTCTGTCTTTCAAAAACATAACATAGTACAGGTATAGTATCTGAAAGTTTATTTCATCTAATCGGAATTTAATAATAAATAAATTTATTAATTGGAATAATATAATATAAGCCATATCATAAATTATAGATTTGAATGTCATTTTTTACTTTATCTTACAATTAATAATTCAATCGAGTTTCATGAATGATTAGTTACATATAAATTATTAATATCTGCCTTTTAGTTCTTAATTTTTTTAAAAAAGCATCTAAATTAAATCTTCAAGGAAGAAGAAAATCATTTTAGAATCAAATGAAAGAATTGTTGAGATCGTTTCAAATTTAATATTGTTTAAACTTTTATCAACTAAACAAGAGATAAATTTTTTAAATACGATTTGATACTTGCATCTTATACAGGCCTCAGAATTTATCGCCAAGAAAAGAATTTATAATGCCAAGATGTTGAGCTCTTCTAATTAATTTAATCGGCACTGGCATGATCTGAAAATAGCCTAGAAACCTGAGATCGACCATAAAAAAGCTTCTATAATTCCTTAATTATGGATTAAAAACTAAACTGATAGCTGAATTCAAATCTAAGTTTTTCGGTAAAATCGTGAATATAACTTTATAATCTTTCGTATTATTTAGACCCAAAAATGGGCTCTACTACAAACTACATTTAATATAAAAAGTTTTTTATACTAAGGTACATGACTAGGTAGAAAATATTTGAATTTGGATGAAAATTCGCTATTTCATTTTTTACTCTTTCAAAAAATAGATACGTTTCCGTTTTCAGTGAAATCTTTATCGTTTTCCTGTGCCAATTAGAAGCAACGTTGCAATAAACTATTGATATTAAGTGATGGCTATAAGTATTTAAAAACTTTAAATACTTTTTCTAAAGATTTTTTTTATAAAATTAGGGTAAAAGTTTCAACATACATCCAAACATAATCAAGATATCAAAGTGAAATTATTACTAGTAAATATTATGTTATTCAGAACGTAATGAACAAACTGTTTGGTACTGAATGCTCTAGAAGAGATTTATGATTGTTTAATTTAAATATTGTTGAAAAAATTCCAAACTTTCATATATTAAAAACTTTAAAAAAATTTTTTATTGTAAATCTTGAATAATAGTTAATTAGATATTAAAATATCTTACACACGAAATGTTTTAAAGAATTAAAAAAAATTTCTCTTCAATCCTAGTCTTCAATCCTAGTTTTTGTAATTAAATACTAAATTTTACATAAAAATCTGTTTTCCCATATTTTAGTTTAATAATTTCACTTTTATTTTTAATTTTATCCTTTTATTAATAAAAACAACATATAAATTTTGAAATATTTTCGTTTTGAAAAAATCCCTCCTAACCTAGTTTAATATCTTAAATACGGATACTTAATAAGATGCAAAAAAACCAAACTTGAAATTGTTTAGTTAAAAAAAATATTATCAAAGTCAACAAAGAGAGCACCGAATATTTAAAATTTTAAAATATCGACCCTTTATGTCTTTGAAATTTAAAATTACCCAACAATATAACTGATTAACAATAATTTAAACAAAATAGGATTAACAATAAATAATTTTAAATTCATTACTTTTGTTCAATTTACTGTTATAAAAGCTTTTATATAACACAGTATGATGTAAAAAACATACCCGAATCATTCAACAACTTGTTGTAAACGTTCCAATACGAGAAATCCTGCCGAATCCTGAGAAACTTCGAACCTTAGAAGATCTGCTCGAAAAATCATTTCTACTGCCGAACGAAAACTCCGTGAGGTTAAAAGGAAATGGTTGCATCTGACATTTCCATTACAATGGACGACTTGGAGCCCCGATTGCTCCGTAAGCTGTGCCGCTTTATCTATTCTGAGAGAGTAAGAAGCGAATGACGTTGTGGATTTTGTCGAGTGCTGTCGAAATCTCTTGAGACTTCCTTTAAAACGTTTGGTGTCTTATGATTTGGATGCTTCAGCTAAAGTTCGTGTGCAAAACAATGTTTACTTTGTTATTGTTTACTTCTGCAACAATGAAATTCGCATTTGCGATCTTTTTCGGGAAAAATGTAAACATTAGATTTAAATATTTATAAATATTTGAGCTAAGCATATTTTGCTGAAGTTACAGTTACAGAGTTATCTACTGGTCTTTTAGCTGTCCCTTGTGGCACAATAATTTTTAGTTTTGGAGCCCAAGAATATGTCTAATTTCATTGATGGTTTTACATCATTATCGTATTGGCAGCCGGCTTGCTGGCACAGAGGTAGCACGTCTGCTTCGTGTTCTGGAGGTCCCGGGTTCGAGTCCCGGTTCGGGCATGGTTGTTCTTCTGTGTGCTATCTGTGAGATGTGTGAATGTGCCCCCCTGTAAAAAGGGGCTGTGCAAGCGTATGTGTGTGTGTTTCATCTTCATTTGAGCTAGAAGTCAGACTTCTGCCCTCGGGTGCTCAGGGGTTCATAACCTCAGAAGCTACTGCACCCCTCTTTCCGCGGTAAAAACCGGACACGACATCATCATCGGATTGGAAAATAAGGCTCAAAATATTTTTAAAAATTCTATTTAATTTGACACTGATTTAACTAGAGGTAAAATAAATCTTGTTGACGGATTTGGATCAAAGTTAGTCGAAAAATAATGAAAAAAAAACATGTTCTGTAATAAATTTTCTTATAAGAAGATGATAGCTAAATGGCGCTAGTTTTGCTATAATTTCCTTTTGTTGTTTATTTATCTCATGTGTAAAACCATTTAAATAATAATTTTGTTTGTAATATGTATAAAAAAGTTCACCGGTTTTCTGGCACCGAGGTAGCGCATCTTCCTCGTAATCTGGAAGTTCCGGTTTGGACAGGGTTGTTCTTCTGTGTGCTATCTGTGAGATGTGTGACTGTGCCTCCCTGTAAAAAGGGGCTGTGCAAGCGAATGTGATGAGTGTGTAGCTAAGTCGTACTCTTGGCCCTAGTTGGCACTACTCCAAAAACAAGAGACTTCTTTCGCCTTAAATATGCTGCTGTATCAGCATGGGACTTGTTAGTGGCAAGTGCCATAAGTAACAACAGCATAAGAAAGTTCTTTTAAAAACTGTATAAAATAATATTTATACTTTTGCTTAACATATGTCATTACACTTTAAAATTATATATTAATAACAAAAATGTTTCTTACATAATGACAGTAAAATAAGTCATTTTATAAACAGTTTAATTTTCCAAACACTTAATGGTGCAAAAACGGAAAAAAAACTAATGCAGTATTATAAATTAAAGGGGGTTGATTATGAATATTACTTCATAATTTTTAGTTCACATTATCAGTAGTAATGTTTGGATATAAATAATTTATAAAATTTAAATTGAAATCTCCTATGCATATTTCAATGTATTATGTCAGAACATCATTTCTTGAACGGCAAATCGTTGAAACGTTTCACTTAATTAAACAATATAATCTACTTTTAAAAAGATTTTTTATTAATGGTTGATAAAAAAAATCTCATCAAAAAGGGGCAGATTTTACAAACGTATGGATTAATGGAATAATTTAAACTATTTTTTTAAAAAACTTTTTTTTATTCAAGTTTGAAGAAAGCTTTCATAAAAAAGCTGAAAAAATCAACTGAACAAAAAGAGTCAAATTGGAGATTAAAAAGGTATTTATTTCGAAATTCTATTGCTTTACCACTCTTTTTGAGTCTTATAAGGCCTATTTTTGAAAAAGATGAAATTTAAAATTTCAATTCCTTGCCACGCATTTTTGTTGACACCAAAAGTCTCATCCTCTTGAACCCTCATTGAAGCAGCACGTGCTCGAGCAAATTAAATTATATTTTTATTCATTTTAATTGTTTCTTTGAATTATTAACTTTAGTATTGTAAACTATAGAAAAAACTTTGTCTTGCATTGATTGCTTTAAAAAATATTACATTTCCTATTTATTTCATTTCATATAATCGCGTGCTCAAAATTACATTTTTCTAGGTTTTATTTGCCCTATCAGTTAAATAATTATTTTAATCAGAGCTTTTGTAAATGTAATGGACACACGTTATTAAAATATGATTTTTTGAGATGCTCGCGTAGTCATTAAAAGTTCAATTCACTGTCCACGCTTTTTTGTTGATGCCAAAAACCTCATAACAAAAATAAATCATGTTCTGACATGATAATAAGAGATGTATTGATAAGATTCGGTAAAAGCGCTTAAATATTGGTTAAAAGTTTCCGATTAAGGTTTTAAAAAATATTGGGAACATACTTATTATACCATCTAACTTTAAGCCAAATTTGAAGTCTTCGCCAATGAGTTGCTAAACCGCTAATTATGGTAATCCGGCAATGGTGTAATCCGTTGATCTTTATCTTGAAATTTGCATCCTTCGCCAATCAGTTACTAAAGCATTGGCGATTATTGGCGGAGACTGTATAATACGTAAGTACCAAATATTGCTTTAACTAAAGCATTTGCTCGACTTTACAAAAAATAAATGACGTTTGTGATAATTTATTTGTATTATTTCAATTCAAATAATGTGTTGCAAAATCTCGTCAGCTATTGTAAGACGATTATGGTTACAGCGGACAGCAGAAATGAGGACTTCAGTACACATGACAAAGAGGAAAAGCGTACTCTGCAATCCAATCCAATCACCAGTAATAAGCGATACGAACAACATTTGATTAGTTTAAAT